>QEPC01008826.1:508006-532538 GCA_003113815.1 Sphenodon punctatus
CATGTAGTATGAAAAGTTCTCTCCCCCTCAGAATGACAGTTCCTTCCAACCCTTTCTAGAAATAGAAGGAAAAAATTCTATGCGAGGCTGGAAGGGTGGGTATTTGTGAGAATGTTCGAATTCATCTCAAAGAACCTTATTTACAAGGAAGCAACCTTCTGTTCTTCTTCGAGTGGCTCCTCACATGCTCCGCATATGCCCCAAAGGTCATGTGCCAAGCCTTTGGGGCCCCGCAGCAAGGTTTGGCACTTGGCCCCTCAAACCCTTGGGCCAGCCCTGGCCGCTTGTCCCCATAAATTTGCATTGATTGCTATCATAGTGGATATTTCCCTAATCATCACATGCATTGGCCATGTCAAGGAATATGCCAAGGTATATTCCAAGCAGAAGGCCGGCATCTTGCCCCACCCGTCGTTCCTCTGTGTGGCGCTGATTCTTTTCTCCAGTTGCCAAGAGAACAGGGGACAATTCAAAAAGTGGGGGAAGAATGGCTTGCACAGGACACTCTGTGGTATCCATCACAGCACCACCCAATGAGGCTTATTTAAAAAATTATTCTTATTTTATTATATATTATTAGTTAACATATCTATTTAACAGATGTATGTAACACATTCAACATAATTACTTTACATCCATTTAACACATTTATCATATACATTATCTAACATAATAATGTACAAAGCAAAAATGTTTTAAATGTAATATAACATGAAACTGTAAAATTTTAACAACAAACATTGAACAGATTTACATAAACAATGAACAGATGTAAAGTGCTGTTTACATGAGTAAATGAAGGTACAAGGTTACCTAGGTTGTTCTGGCTGTGGTGCCCGCCAACGGATGCCCATATTATGTTCTCTTTCCACCTAGTTCTTCCAAAGGAGAGAAAGGGACCTGTATTGGCGGGAGGGGAATACCTGAATCAAAGGTCAAACTCCTCCTCCTAGACTTTGTCGAGGGAACCCCCTCGGATGCAGGGGAGGGTGACCGTCAAGGACTCTTTTCCTCCGTAGTGGGGAGAGCCTCCATTTGCCCAACTTGATCAATAGCGTAGCCCCTGGCCTGCCTGGCCCTCACCTAAGGCCGTGCGCACAAGGGCACGCCCTTGCGCTCACGGCCCTTAGACGCGCAACCTATGGCACGCACCTGTGGTGCCCCGCAGGGCTAGTCGGGCTTATGTCCTGTTGCGCTGCCCCCACTTCCGGGTTCCTGTGGCTCCGCCCTTGCAGCTGCGTCAGTCACTCCTCTCTGTGGCTCCAGGCTATCCCACGGCTCTCTGGGTTTGCGGCTGGCTCTCCTCCAGCCGCCCATGGCTCTCCGTCAATGCCCCGCTGCCCCCTCCTCTCAGCTTCCACAAGGTCTCTAATAAGACAACACCGGGTCTGTAATACTCAAGCACAACCGCAGGGCTAGTCGGGCTTATGTCCTGTTGAGCTGCCCCCCACTTCTGGGTTCCTATGGCTCCACCCTTGCAGCTGCGTCAGTCACTCCACCTCCCAGGGATTCTGCTCTGCAGCTCCAGGCTATCCCACGGCTCTCTGGGTTTGCGGCTGGCTCTCCTCCAGCCGCCCACGGCTCTCCGTCAATGCCCCACTTCCCCCTCCTCTCAGCTTCCACAAGGTCTCTAGTAAGACAACACCAGGTCCATAATACTCAAGCACAACTCCCAGCCAATCTGCTTCTGTAGGTGATCTTCAGAAACAGGATGGATACCCTCTCTATGGCTAGTTCAGTGTCTGCTGCTGTAGATTCTAGTTCCCCTCGTTTGTAAGCAGTTGCAGAAGTGCTGTAGTCTCTGACTCAATTGTCCAGGCCAACAGTTCCCCAACGCACTTGTAGCAGGCTGCAGCAGCAATGTGCACGTGCTGTGACTATCAACTAAGTTGGATGGGATAGTTAAGGAGCAGAGGGGCGTCTCCAGCAAAGAGGACTTTTCACCTAAGCCTAGGGGCTGCGAAGGGGATCAGCGACTTGCTTGCCAGACTGACTTAATCGCAAGAACTGTTGAATCTCTTTTTACTAGTATTTCCTTTCTAGATGAGTCAGTGGCTTTAGTCAAGTCTCATCTGAGTGAGATTTTGGCAAGGCTTGAAGAGCTGAGGCCTAGTTCCAAGATCATTAATGCCAATCATCAGATATGTGCAGCAGACTCTATGGGGGGAAGGAAAAGATCCTTTGTCCAACCACGGCCCGGGAGATTCCTGGGGATTCAACCCACAGAGATTTACTTGTATGTAGGTTTAGATTATAATGGGGCGGCTCACAGTTGGGGGCAAAAGGAGGAGGTAATAGCTAACTTAAGCTATTTACTCGGGAGAACTATTCAGGGGTCCGATATAAAGGAAATTAGCTATCTCCCACAGCAAGGTTGGACGGCTAGGATACGATTCCAATTCTTCCATCAGTGCTGGGTTATACAGTTGTTCAAGGCCAGGAAGAGGCTAATAAGAAGAGGTATCTCTATAGATAGGGTACTGTGCTATGCTCCTGGATTAAGTAGGATTAATGAGCAGTACAGAGACCCAAGGGGACCCCCTTATGTTCCTGCCCAGGGGAGGGATGGTAAACCTGAAATAGACTCTGCCTTAGAAAGTAGTAGGGGGGCAACCGGGAAGGAGGTCAGACAGGCTGAGACCAGTTGCCATGCAGAGGGGGGACCAAATGGACACCAGAACCAGCCACTAGAAATGCCCAAACCTGATGTTATATATGTGCAACCAGGGACCATTGGGCTCCAAACTGGGTCTATGGAGCTCATGGATTTTGAGTCTGGAGCAGACCAGCCAAGTACTGAAACACATTGGGAGCAGGGGGTACAGGGGACCCAGGGAGAATTAGAGAAAGCTATGACTCAAGGAACTATGGAAGAGCAGGGGTCCATGACAGAATGGCCAGAAAATTGGCTCTTTTCTGGTAGGAGAAGGGGAGTTGGGGGACTCGGGAGTTTTGAATGATCTCATTGGTAGTCTTTCAATTCTGGATCAGGATAAGCTCATGACACGGATGGAGGTTATAAAGAACAAGATCCAACATCAGATCTTGGATTATAGGGTGTCCTCCCTGAGACCGGCTGATTCTATATCCAAATTACAAGTAAATTCAGATGTACTTACGGTAGCACTATATTTGGAGGATTTGGAACAGGGAACCCCCTGTAAAAACATTCCCGAACAAGGCCCTATAGAGCAGGAACTTCTGCCATTAGGTGAAAATAGGGCCAGCAACGTTGCAGTGGTTGAAGCTGAGATGTCATTGATCACTCCAGTTGCTTTTTCCACATGACTTATGGGTGGTATCCATGTCAGAGGAATCTAACTCGGGATGGAGAACCCGGGGATTCAGGGAGGCTGGCTAGGGGAGGGGTACAGGAACATTTACAAGGCTCATTCAGAATAGCTTCTTGGAACATCACGGGCCTCAAAGCAAAACTGGACGACCCAGATTGGGAGCAATTACTGTCGAGTTTCGACTTAATCTGCCTCCAGGAGACTTGGCTCTTGCAGGAGATTCCAATCCATTTACAAAAGTTTGATGGGACTTTCCATAACGGTCACAAGCAGGGAACTAGGGGGAGGCCGTCGGGAGGTCTAGCACTACTTACGGCCAAGGGACTTGGGGGGAATTTATTTCCTTTACCTTCAAGGAGGCCAGAAATCCAACAGGCCCTAATTAAAATAGGACCAAGTCAGAGTGAATGGCTGCTATTGTTTAACATCTATATACCCCCTGCGTCATCCAAGTATTACCAAGAGGATATTTGGGAATTTCTCGAGGAAGCCATCTTAGAAAGGCAAGATCAATATCTCCAGGCCATTATAGCTCTGGCAGGGGACTTTAATATTCCCTTAGGGGTTGGGCAAGAGGATGTACCCTATGAACCTGAGGATAGGGAATTCTCAGTGCCCCTGGAAAGTAGTAATCGTATGGAGCTGCGATTGGAAGCCCTCATACACAAGGCCAACCTTCTAATAGTGGGGGAGGAGATGATTAGAGACCCAATAAGGGGTAGTACCTTCATCGGCCCTCAGGGAAGGAGCGCCATAGATTTGGTTCTAGTAAGCCGAGCAAGTGTGGACAGATTTAATAATTTTCTCCTGACCCCTAGGCCAGAGAGCGATCACTTAGTACTCAGCATGGATGTTATAGCCCAGCGCCAGGGGGTCAATACCGACAAGGCACATTCCTTGGGGGTGCTGGTTGGAAGGGTAAGAAGGATTACCCAGTCCCAAATGATTATTCAAGTGCAGGATTTATGTGCTTCTAAAAAGGTACAATAGCTGAATTCCTGAATAATGGCTGCGCTGGATTTTTCAACCATTATGCAGAGCTATGAAGAGCTGGTGAGCAGCTTATATCAGGAATTTCTGGTCAAGGGAACAACACAACCCCAACAGCAGAGTCAACCTTGGTTTGATAAGGATTGTCAAGCACAAAAAACCCAACTTATTGCCTCTAGAAGGCGTTGGGCTAGCGGCCATGACCCCAAAAGTCAAGCGAAGTACATAAGCAGCCTATGTGGAATTGATAAATAGCAAGAGGGCTAGACATTATAACGGTATATGGGCACGCTTGGAGGTTGCACAGAGGATAGGGAATTCTTCCCAATTTTGGTATATCCTCAATGGGATGATCAACCCCCAGGCGAGAATTACTAGCCCAAAGGTGTCTAGGGTCACTTGAGAAGATTTCTTCAGCCAGCTGTATAAGGAGCCCCTTGAGTCGGAGGATCTGACCCGAAGAATTAACAAGGGGGTTGAGCTGCCCTTGTCTCCTGAGGGGAGAGGGGTGGGCTTCTCTAGTGACTTAATCCTTGATCTGATCTCTGCCTTAAAAGTTAATAAAGCTCCCGGACCAGATCGTGTTACTGGGGAGATGCTGCAGGCAGCACTCCAGTGGTGGGCACGCCTGCTGAGGAAGGTGTTCGACTGTATCAGTAGACACACGAGGAATCGGATCCCTTTATCTTGGCAACAGAGTTGGATAATTCCAATTTTCAAAAAAGGCTCGGCTGCCGACCCCACTTGTTATCGACCAATAAGTTTGCTCTCAGTTGTGGGGAAGGTTTTTGCTAAATGCTTGCTGAAGCAACTTGAGGAGTGGGCGGAGAACCAGTCAATCGTCCCCCAGGAGCAATTTGGCTTCTGTAAAGGCAAATCGACAACTGACTGTTGTTTCATATTACAGCATGTAATTCACAAATATTATAAGATCAGAAAGGGCAAGCTGTATTTGGCATTCATAGACCTAACCAAAGCATTCGACTCTGTCCCCCAGGAAAGGCTATGGGAAAAGCTAATCAGCTTGGGGATTAATACTCAGTTGCTGTCACTTATTATCCAATTATACACCAACAATCGGGCTAGGGTTAAAATAGGGAACCACATAAGCAAAGAAATAGCTATCCATAGGGGTGTCAGGCAGGGGTGCGTTTTAGCCCCATTATTATTTAACATCTATTTGTCAGATCTTGTGCATTGCCTAAGAGAACCCAATATGTCATCCCCCACAGTTGGTGGGCGACAGCTGGGAATGCTGCAATTTGCGGACGACAAACAGCAGTGGGGTTACAGTAGCTATTACAGGGATTGGATGGATATTGCTCTTCGAATGGGTTACTACCTAACCCCCAAAAATCCAAAGTCATGATGGTAGGGGCCCGTAAATCTTCAGTACAGTGGAAAATAGTGGAACAGCCACTGGAAGTAGTAACAGCATTCACATATTTGGGGGGTCACTTTTTCTAGCCGGGGCACTTGGGTAAAACATTCCCAAGGATGTGCAGCAAAAGCTGGAAATTAGTGGGGCCCCTGCTTAGGGCAGTTCGCATTTCACAGGGAGTCAAACTCTCTACCTTCCTTCAAGTGTATAAAGTCAAGGTTCCACCCTCAGCCACATTTGGCTTTGAAATTATCCCATACCCTATAATAACTCCACTGAAGAAAATCCAGGATTTGTTTTTGCGCAGGATCCTCCAAGTGGGGAAAGAGGTTCCAGGGAGTTTATCCTATCCAATTACAGGGCAAATTAGCTGTCATTCGGTATTGGTAAGGTTGTTGTCTCTGCATGCGGAATCCCTCCCAGGCTATGCCTTTATGAAGAATTAGTATATTCTGGCCCACGAGAGTACCCATGGTTAAGATATTTGGGTTACATCATTCAGTCCCAGGGGTTTTCTTTTGTATATTTTGTTGATAAGGCCACAACAGCTATTTCTAGAGAGGTCCAGACTAGACTTAAAGACACGACTCGTCAGGAGGACATGGCAGCTTTAGGGAGCTGGAGGGTTGCTCCAGGGTTCGGGACAGTCAAACTAAAGTGGGGACTAGAGGAGTATTTGGATGTCCTCTTAAATCGTACATTGCAAAGGAGTTACTCTCTTCTTCGGTTCCATCTTGTGCAGACGGCAGTGACAGAGGGGAGATATAGGAGGACTCCTTATGCCAAACGAATATGCACTTGCCACCTGGAAAAGGTGGAAACGGTCGAGCATTTTTTGCTTGTTTGTCCTCACTACCAAGAGCTTAGAGCCATTTGGCTTCATCCCCTGGTTAGCGACCTATGTATAATACAAAATATTCCTATCCTATAATCCTAATATATATATATAATAATACAGCCTCGTACCTAAATATCTAATCTATATACATACACAACTAAATAAGCTAATATCTATATCTATATAATATATGGACAGGGGATGACAGACAGGGGAAGGGAAAAGGAAAACTCAGAAGTATATCCACTATCTCGAATCTATTTCTATTCTATATCATCTAATATATTTATATATCTAAACTATACTACCTATATTTATCTCTATATAATGTGTGTACAGGGGGAGACAGGCAGAGGGGAAGGAAAAAGGTCAAATGTAAGGGTAAGGAATAAGGATTGGAAAGGTAAGGTGGTAGGTATATATAAGGTATATATATGAAGGTATATATATGAAGATTTTTAGTGCCAGCACCAGTAGATTCTGCAAATACACCCTGACAGAGCAATAGGTAACACAGAACCAGAGTCAAGCAGCTTAGCCGTGCAGTATAAAGGGCTGCAGTGCCTTCCCCCAGCGCTTCCCTGATTGGTTCTGGGAGGCAGGAGGCATTGAGCAATCACAGGGTGCCAGTCAACTGCCTGGGACCTGCTTGCACTGCTCATTGTCCAGCGATTACATCTATCAGGTCGTTCCCCTTCCATCACAGGCCCAGTTCAAGAGTTCAACACTGTTTCTGGCTCCAAGATGTCTGCTCCCTCCTCTGCTCGCCACATTTCCCTCCAAAAAACACCTGTCAGGCTGCTAGGCAATAACAAAATTAACGACTTTTGTTATCACTATTGATTTTGTTATTTTGTATCGTTTTCGTTATTGCAATAACGAAAATGACAAATTTTGTTTTTGTTACTGATATAACAAAAATGACATACACACCCCTATCAGCCGGTGGACATCTATACATCAGGTATGGAGAAACTCAGGACTGGGGACCAAATACAGCCCATGGCTAGTTTTCATTTGGGCCCTTTCCAATTCCTGGATCTGGTCCTTGGATCCTACCCCCAAGCACTGAAACACTGAACTCAGGGTAAGGGAGTGAGGATGACGTCATGAACACAACAATGGCAGACAGATATATGGTACAAATCCGTGACCTGCTGGACCCTCCTCTTCCTAAGCACATCCCTAAAGCACTCCCACCCGTAACTTCTATGCAGCCCTTGGAGTTGTCCAAATTTTCAAGTTTCCCCTGGAAGGAAAAAAGTTCCCTACCCCTGTTCTATATCTTGTGTTAGCCATGGAAGAAATCAACCTAGTGGCAGTAACTCTGATGTCATCCTATGGCAAAACAGTTTGACCAAACATTCAAACTGCTCCATGTTTATGCTGCCACCCTATGGACTCCGACCAGTCAGGGGAGCCCATTAGCTGGCAGCATAAATGGGAAGCTATCCCAACCACAGTAAGACACAGCTTAGGAGTGAAATTGACAAATTTGCAGCATGGCAGTGAAATTAACAAGAAAGCAGCTCACAAGCCCATAGCTCAGTAGTGAAATTGATAAGCAATTCTGATGTCAGTGTGGCTTAGGGATAAGGTGGGCTTTTCATCCCTAAAGAAAGTAGAATGTCCCCTTGGTGGTCTGATTGAGCACTGACCCATGTTAGGGGGCTGTGCACCATATTTTTGGTTGCATCATGGGCCTCCTCAGCAGTTCCTCAAATTTGTCCCAGGCAGCAAACCACAGCAAATCCATGTTTGCACAATGGCAAAATCCATGCTTGAAGTGACTAAATGTAATGCTTTCTCCCATATTAGGTGGCAGAATAGTGTCAAGCATTACATGTAGAGAAACCCAGTATCATTATTTGGAGCTGGAGAGTATTCAGAAATGACTTTCAAAATAGATAGCATCCAGCCACGCTCAGTGCACTGGAACTAGTGGTCTCTTAATGTTAAAACATACACTTTTCAGTGAATTTCTTGCCCTTACAAGTGACACTTAATTGTCACTCATGCTACCAGAATCTTAAATTTTGGTGGCTTTTCTGAAAAAAATTTGAAGTCTCACCATGGAAGCAATTTCAGTTCCATTTCACAGCTGAATACACGGAAACTCATGATCATTTTAGTGGGCAACGAAATGGCAGATAAAATTCAATGTGACAAGTGCAAAGAGATGCACATAGGGAAAAATAATCCTTCCTAACTAAATACACAATGCTGGGTTCTAAATTAGGGGTTACCACTCAGGAAAAAGGACTTTGGAGACTTATGTTCTTATGTTCTTAGTGGATTATCCAGTAACCACCAAATAACTAAGTAACAGGTCACTAATGAGAAATGAACATCTGAATACCTGTCTGTGTAGGAAATCAGTAGCCACACACACACTAGCTTTGTCTATGGTTCAGCACCAAACTACAGCATGGTACAGGACTGATCTCTAAATGAACTCCCAGTGAGTAGTGTTAGGTTACGTAACACATTTTCAATATGAACTGCAAAAATGTCCACCCACTTTCTGTTTGATATTGATCTGTTTGTCTGCAGCAATGACACTTCTCACCTCTTCTCAGACAGTTTGCACTGATGACATACTTTAATAACTCCGCATGACAGGACTGTATTATTGCCATTTCATAGAAATGAATGCTTGTAAGGTTATCATGAGATAGCATGCAGAGCCGTAACCAGGGTTTTCTCTGCATAAGGCGGAAAGTTCCTGATCTCAGGAGATGAGATTAAGGGGCAGGAACTTCTGGGGCAGGGTTGGTTAGAAGCAGCAGGGGCATGGAGAAGCAGAGCTGTCACAGTAACACAGCACAGCATTCCCCCCCCCCCTCAATTTGGCAGGTGCTCAGCAGACCCTCCAGGCAGCCTAGAGTAGCAGAGTTCACAGTTGAACTAGATCTCTGCAGACCCAGATCTGCAACCCCATCAAGCTTGTGCCTATGGGATTTCCTCTCTCAGTCCTAGTTATGGCACTCCTAGCATGACATTGCATGCAAAGCTCAGACAATACTGCTTTGCTTGGAGCAATATTTATTCAGAATCCACCCTTCACTACTACACAAACTTAATAGCATATTTTAATAGCACCTCTTCTGAGCTGAAGCAAAAGCTCCTTCAGCTTCAATAGTCATAACTATGGCCGTTTTCACATGGATGGGGGTGGGGGGGAATGGGGGGTGGCCACGGTGGGTGGAGGTGGGTGTATGTACATGTAAAGGGACCTCCACCCACAGGGTCTCCTCCAGTTTTCCAGATGGCCCCATGGATGGAGATGGGTGGGTGATGGGTGGAGGTGATTCTAGATGGGTGTGCACCAGGAGCACGCATGCACAAACACCCACCATCTGTGGAGTTCACACGAGTGCACACCCAGCGCGCATCCATTCCCCCACCCACCGGTGACCCGTTTCCATGGATGCCCCCCATTGCACACCCGCCTGAACACTGAGCGGTGGATGGGGCCATCTGTGTGAAAACAGCCTAAAAGGTTTTAAAAAAATAAAACCAATAGTTTTCAACGGGACAGAATTTCTCATCCTTGAGAGCATAAGCCAAACTTGTATTAATGGGGGAAGAAAACACTCTTCATGAGACCAGTTGTTTCATAGGCAATTTATGCAGTTTTCTACAGATTTCTCTGAAGCAACTAGTCTTTAGAGGTGTGCACCAGGGACCCATGTTGTTTTTAGAAAGTTTGGATGAAGAAATCCAATTTTATAAGCAGTTGAATTATGTTATTTTGCAAAAATCTGCGTATACATTCCTGGCTGTATCACCTTTGGCTCCCATCTATCATAGATGAAATGTGGCAGGTGTATACCCCTCCACTAGTTTATTATCTATGCCAACTTTCAGAAGGATTGGATAAAGGGTCCTGGTAGTAGTATAAACTACTGTTTAGGAAAGAGCCAATAGAGCCAGTAGTATAAACAATTAACTTATATATGTTTCAGGAAGTGACGTCAGCCGACGCGGTGGATGTCTTGGGGTCTGTGAGAGCCACCTGTTGTGAACTGGATCCGTGCCCGTCCTGGATAGTGAAAGCTTCCAGGGAGACGTTGGAAATGCTGCTGGTGAGGGTGGTTAACATGTCCTTGCAGCAGGGGAGGTTGTTGCCTAGCCTCAAGGAGGCTGTGGTGCGCCCCCTACTGAAAAAAACATCATTGGATGTGAACGCACTCGCCAGCTACCGACCTCTCTCTAACCTTCCCGTTTTAGGGAAGGTTATTGAGCGGGCGGTGGCAATCCAGCTCCAGGCGCATCTAGATGGCATTGGTTTCCTGGACCCTTTTCAATCTGGGTTCCGCCCCGGCTATGGCACCGAGACGGCGTTGGTGGCCTTGGTCGACGATCTCCGCCGGGAGATGGATGCAGGATGTTCGACATTTCTCATCCTGCTAGATCTCTCGACCGCTTTTGACACCGTGGACCATGGGCTGCTGTTGAGACAGCTGCGTGACCTGGGGGGTCTGGACGGGACTGTTTTTGAATGGTTCTATTCATTCCTCTCAGAGAGAAACCAGCAGGTATTATTGGGAGCTGAGACATCTTGCCCCCGCGCTTTATCCTGCGGTGTTCTATAGGGTTCTATTCTGTCTCCATTGTTATTTAATGTATATATGCAGCCCTTGGGGGAGATTGTGAGAGGGTTCGGGGTGCGATGTCACCAATATGCTGATGATACTCAGCTGTACCTCTCTTTTTCATCTGACCCAGACCCTGCTGTCTTGGTGCTATCCCAGTGTTTGGCGGCCGTGGCGGAATGGATGTGGCAGAGCAGACTGAAGCTCAACCCTGATAAGACAGAGGTGATGTTGGTGGGGAGAGCGAGGGAGGTGTCAGCCCCCTTGATTGGGGGAGTTCGCCCACCTATAGCCCAGCAGGTTTGGAGTTTGGGCATGGTATTGGATGCAGATCTCCACCTGGAGCGACAGGTGGAGGTAGTGGTGAAGGCCGCCTTCCGCCAGTTGTATCTAGTACGGAGGCTGCGTCTGTATGTCTCCAGCCCGGACCTGGCCTCCCTTGTCCATGCCTTCATCACCTCGAGGCTGGACTACTGCAACACGCTCTACGTGGGGCTGCCCTTGTTCCTGGTTCGGAGGCTCCAGCTAGTCCAGAATGCGACGGCCCAGCTCCTTTCATGGATGGGCAGTTGGGAACACATAACACCTGTGCTCTGGACTCTGCATTGACTGCTGATAGCGAGCCGAGCCAGGTTCAATGTTTTGGTATTGATCTATAAGGTCCTTCATAGTCTGGGCCCCTCGTACCTCAGGGACCGCCTCGCCCTCCGCACCCCAGAGCGACTCCTTCGGTCCGCCGGGGGTGCCTTCCTGGAGGTCCCCCGTGTTAGGCGGGGGGCCACAATGGAGAGGGCATTCTCAGTGGCCGGGCCGCGCCTTTGGAATTTCCTCCCGGTGGAGGTTCGCCTGGCCCCAAGCCTGTTAACATTCCGGCAACTTTGCAAAACCTGGCTGTTTGCCCAGGCCTTTGGGGATTGGGGGGGGGTTTTAGGTTTTTCTTATCCCCCTCCACCCTTATTTATTGTATTAATTAATTTATATGTTCCTTTGCCCTGTTTTAATTGTTGCAATTTTACAAATGTTTTAAAATGTTTTATACTTGTATTCTGTATTTTTTTTTTAGAGTGTTAGCCACCCTGCGCTGTTTCAGGAGGGGCGGGGTAAAAATATGATTAAATAAATAAATAAATATGTATGTCTGACTGCGACATCTTTGTAGTCCAACCAGTGTACATGATATGTGCCAGGTATGTATCTCCCAATGTCAGGATCATCTCTGGCAATTATCAGAAGGATTCGACAAAAGGTCCCAATTTTAAAAGCCTGCACAACATATGTAGAGAATGAACCTATGCCTGGGATTCTCTTACGTGTCACTATGGTATAATATCTGTTTGAGATGCCAATTGGCCAGCAGAAATGTCAACCAAATATCCCCATTCGGTGCTGTGACCATCCCAACTTCTCTTCCCCACTTGTTACTGGGAAGTCGGAAGCATCTGTTTAGGAAAGAGCCAATAGAGATTCTCTTATGTTCTCTGTAACAGTGCTGCAGGATGTGATTGTGATGGTAATTGACCAGCCTGGATGTGTAAACCATGTCTCCTGATTGCTGGGATGCTATCCCCAAAGTCCCAGTTATGTCCCTTCTATGCCCACCTGAGGGCCACCCTCTATGCCCGCCTCGAAGTCACCACTGAGTGGTCCTGTAAAGCTGGAAGCATGCAGTAATTGGCCAGAGAATGTGTCTGTCAGTCTTTTGGGTTGCTCCCCATCCTCCCTCCTACAGCCTCTCTTCCCCTGCCATGCCAGATGCCTGCCTCTGACTGGCACTGACTGGTAGTCTTCAAGGGGACAACTTCAATTGCTTATACAATTGGGTCCCTTTATCAAATTGTCCTGTAGTTTGGCAGAGATGACAGGGAAGGTATGTGATATATTCCTGCCAAATGTCTTGTACTCAAGATGGAATATAAAAATGTTACAACCAGAAATGCATTTTCAAGTTAATGGTTTATAACATCAGGACCCTTAATCCAATCTTTCTGAAATTTGGCAGGATTGGTAATCTTGTGGAGTGACAATCTTCCTAGGTGTCATGCAAATTGGATGCAAGATAAAGAAGTTGTAGCCAGAAATGTGTATACAGCTTTTCTTAAAATCACAACGTTCAATTGCTTATAAAATTGGTTCTCTTTATCCAGAATTTCTGAAACTGGGTACACATAGTGCCCTCCACTGGTGGTACAATCTCCCCAAGTTTCATCAGAATTTAATAAGAAAAAAGGTATAGCCAGAAATGCGTTTTTCAGTGTCTTCCCATTATTTCAAAAATGAAAACAAAAAATGTGTTTTTATTTGTTGCTTTCATTATTACAATAATGGAAAAAGAAAATGAAAATTTTCATTTTTGTTATCATAATAAACTAAAATGAATTGCACACCCTAACTAGTCTAGGCACTTCCAGGAGACAAAATAATGTCTGCATCAGGATATTCAATGACACTGGGTATTTTTAGACGTGACAGGCCTCCCTTTTACCACAGCCCGGGATCCGTTTTGGATCCCGGTCTGGAATCAGGCTGGACGTCCTTTAGACGTGCCGGCCTAATTCTGCTCGGGGATTCGGTGGGGCTGTGTGGCGCGACATGCGGCTGCACAGCCCCGCTCCCCCGGTCACCCGCCCTCAAGGAGAGGGGTGAGCGCAGCGGCCAATCCAGCCACTGCACCCGATCCTGGACCATGGCCAGGACCACGATCCAGGATCAGTGGAAGTTAACAGACGTTACTTTCCACCGATCCCGGATTGTGGTTGCGCTAACCACGATTCCGGAGAGGAGGCCGGCCTCACCTCTGGAATCGTGGTTAATCTGATTCCTGCCGGAGGTTCACTGGGGTGAACATCTGGCGGGAATCCTTTAGATGTTACGGGCCTCTCCTCCACCACAGAGGATTGACTGTGATAAGGGGAAGGCCTGCAATGTCTGAAAATACCCATTATGTGATATGCCTCAACTAAAGAAGCATGAATTTAGACACATTTTCTGGCTGTGCTTGCAGCCAGAAAGTTAAAGGCAGGATTACTTACCATTATAAATCCTCTTTAACCATATGTTCTAGTAGATGGGAGGGTCATATATGGAAAATTTGAAGAAAGATCCAACCAGAAAATCAAAAGTTATAAAGCTTTAAAAATTAATTAGCAGTGGTCAAAATTCAACTGTCCCGAGGTTTTGTTCATATCTCCTTCCCCTTGGATGAGTTGAGCTCCAAGACTTCACAGGCATGGAGCCTGAGATGTCGATGAAGTGGTGTTTTGGGCTGATGGTGTTTGGTGAAGGCAATAAAGAGTAATTAAATATTTAAAATTTAGTACTTCTGCATGCAAATTTTAGTTCTGGCAAATGCACAGTGGAGCATACGCCAACGAAGACCACTTTTAGAGGAGCAGCTGGACTTACCAGCTTGAAGAACATGCTTCCTGGAAAGCTGCGTGCAGTGCGTTCATTTAGACACCCTGGAAGTCGCCGGCCGCCATAGGAATCGCAGCTTGAACAGTCTCTTTGAGGCTGTATTTGGAAAGCCTAGATAGCAATGCTTTCCAAATATGTTTTCAAAGAGATATCACAAGCCGCGATTTCTATGGTGGTCGGATACTTCCAATGCGTCTAAACGCATCCTGCATGGCTTTTCAGGAAGCACATTCTTCAAGCCGGTAAGTCCAGCCGCTCGTCTAAAAGTGGTCTGAAGCTTGGTTAAAGCAACATGAATAAAGTTCCGCTTTAACAGCCACCTCTCCCAACTGGAGATCAAGCAGCCAGGTGAAATTAACAAGCTTCCTGGGAAAAGCAGCAGCCAGCATCAGTGATCTGCCTCTCCCTCCCTCCATCCACACATTAACGGGGAGATGAAGGTGGGAGATGAATGGCCCAAGGTTGGGGGGGAGGAAGAGCCGGGTGCCATAGAGATGAATGGGGCTAGAGTGGGAGAAATTGGAAGAGCCAGGTGCTGGCTGCTGTTCCCCTCCATCGGAGCCTCTCAGATGTCCCTGCCCTAGCTGCAGGGGCTCCCCCCGCCTTGCTGCACTGCTGCTCCCCTTCACCAGCACCGCTTTCCTCCACCAGTGCTGCATGAAGGACTTCAGACACAGCCTCTCCTCCAACTATACTGACTGGCACCAACTGCCCTGGTGAGCATGTCACCCCAACGTCCCCCCCCCCCAACCCACCTCATGTCCCTTCCTCCCACCTGCCCAGAGTGACAGGGCAGCCAGCACTGCAGTAGGTGCAGGGCTTTACAGTCACAGGGGACTGCACCGGGGGCAGGTGTGGCTGGACAAGGAGAGACAAATCCAACAGGACAGAGAGTGACAGGTAGGTTGTGAGAGAGGGGGCAGCTGCTATTTCCACAGCGATCAGATGGGGTGGGGAGAATCCTCCAGCCAGGGCTGAAATCGGAGCCATACCTTCCCCAGAGCAGTCAGAGAAACTTCCCTCAGATCCTGGACCCCAGTAGGCTGAACTCTCTCTCCCTCTGGGGATAGACAGATCACCCACAGCTCACTCCCCAGCTCATACTCCCTAGAGCCCCTAGCTCCTGTCATCCACCAGGCACAGCGCTCTATGCCTCTCTCCCCTACACACCCCGCTTGCAGACTCAGACCCTGGGGAATCCAGTCCTCCATACTCTCTCCTGTCTCTTACTGTCTGTGCTGCCTTCCTGCTTGCTAATTCCCCTTTCTCCATCCAAACCTTAGCCACCCACTGCCCAACCCTTATTTGTTCAGCCAGGCTGGAAATTGGGGCAAGCTCTTGGTACCAGGGACAGAGCAGTGACAAAGGCTGAGGGGGGTAACAGAACCAGGGAGAATTGAGCCTCAAGGGGGGGGGGAAATCAGTGCCCACCCTGTGTAAATACTTTCCAGATCCCACTACTGCCTCCTGCAGCTCCACCTCTCCGACACTCGGGAGAGCCCTCGTCTGAGCTGTGTTGTTAATAACCGAGAAGGGAGTGCACCATATGGGCCAAGTCCTTCCAGGCCATCCAACACAGCTGATCAGGAGGCTGAAATAATCTGTATTCTTTCTCCTCTGCAGGCAGTCAGCGTGTCTAAGCATCAGTGGTAGGCACCTATATATTTGTATGACAAAGGCACTACTTTCTTTTGGGGGAAGCATTTTAAACCACTCCATCAAACCAATCTGTATTAATCTGGAAATTATTCCAAACACAATTTGGTGCAATGTAGTGTGCACTGTCCTGGAGCTGTTTGTGTTCATTAAAGCATCTTTCTCTTGGTAGCAGCTCCTTTTAACAAACCATCCGTTCTCATGCACAGCAAATTGAAGACACAATGGCACTAATGAGCCATTAGTGAAAAGAGCCATTAGTGAAATGAGTCAAGATTGAAAATGGCTATTTCATCAGATAGATGACACAGGACTACAGACTCTCTCCCAGTCGTTTACATTTATAGAAATTCTATATACTTTATACAGTGAAATTCTTGCAATAAAAGTCCGTACAGCTTTATACAATTAAATGACTTATACAATGAAATTCTGCACACAAGGACAGTTAAGGCATTGTCAAAATTGTTCCTAGTTGACTTAAGACAATAAATAAATGAGCTGTAAAGAAATAATGTCATAGTTTAGTCAGTGGGAAATAGTAGAAAGAGGAAGCCTGTACGGTAAATAAAATATGGTATGGCAATAAGTGAAGTATGGTATCTTAATGTTGATATTATGTTACGCAATTCAGACAATGAAGTGTAAATAATTTCCATAGTTTTAACTTTTTTTACACTGTATGTTGTTAAATGTTGTAGCGGGGGGGTGGGTCCCCCAGGGCCGCACAGAGCGCTGGGGTGTCACTCCAGGGAATTAGCTCTCCCCCTGCTACGCCATGTCAGTCGCGAGCAACAGCTGCTGAACCACCTCCTTCCAGGCAAGGGGTACCCTCTCTGGACACACCATGCACAGTCCAGAGGGTCTTTCAGTTCTCCGTCTTTATTGGACCCTACTAGTCCCGTGTACCTGGGCTGCCAGCTCATTCGCCTGCACCCTACAGCGCCAGGTCTGTCTCTCCAGACTTCAGGAGCAAGGCACCAACAACCCCCCAAAGTCCAGCCAGCCAGGCCTTCAGTCCCCAGGCCCTGGCCAAGCCTTCTTCAGGCTAGAGGCTCCTTCCTGGGCACAGCCTCTCCCCTATACTTGGGTCCTGCTAGTTCTCCAGTCCTGCAGCACCTTGGACAGTGTAGTCCAGCAAGGCTTTCAGGGAGATGTTGCCTCTTTGGCTCCCTGGCAGAGACTACGTTCCCTACTCAAACTTCCTCTCTTATATACTAGTAGAGTGGGCGTGGCCAGGCTTCCTCCCTCCAGCCTTCAAGGGCCAGTAACCTGCCCACTCTGTCACAAGGGGTTTTCAGCCTGTTACTCCACAAACTGTTCCCCAGCTCTGGGGATGGCCCTGACACACACCTAGGTGGGTACAGCCCTCCGGCTGAGTCCCGCAAACCCCCTTTCTTAAAGGGGTAGCAGCCCCCCCAGACTGCTCCCTGCTACAAATGTGTTTTATAATGTAAGTGTAATTAATTCTCATGGTTTTTGATGTTTAAGTTTCAGTAAACTGTATTGTGGTAACTGTTTGAGTTTTGTTTAGAAATTATTTTCTTAGAACACATTGTCATTATCCAATCCTACCCAGAAGGTTGTTTGGAGAAATGACTAAGAGCTGCTTCCCCCATCCTTCAATGATCTCTTCCACGTTGGTCGATATCCCACAGCCAGGAAGATAATGAAAGTCGGCCCCAAGTCTACTATCAATTTGTGTTGCTCTTCACTGTATGAGGAAATCAGAAAATAACCCTACGTAACACAGAAAGTTGCTCTGTTGAGAGCTGTGATGTAGTATAGGTGGAATTACCTACACTGTACAACTAATAATAATAATAATAATAATAATAATAATTTATTGATTGTTTGGCCATAGGCCGTAACAAAAGCAAATACAGTCACAATACAATAATTTGCTTATTAACATACAGCTCAAAAGTATATAAAACCATATAAAATAATACTGCAAAAATCTCCACTAATATACGGAAGGCCAAAATATATGTAATAAGGGAATTTGGAGTCACACTGAATTACCTTACCCTTCTCAGGGTTTATGGCGGCGGCATTTGGCCCCTGTATTAACTTATGAGTGTCTTTTGCATTATGTTGCCTTACCCTTCCTGGGGTTTATGTAGGCAGCATTTGACCCCTGTGTTAAGTTGTAAATATCTTTTTACTTTATATTGCCTTACCCTTCACGGGGTTTGTGGCGGCCGCACTTGTCCTCTGATTTAGCTGGGATTAGCCACAATACTGCAGCCACCCGATTGCACCTCGGGTAGGGAAGGAGAGCCCTTATTTAACGCTTAGATTTTAGGGCACTCTAGTGAACACTATCAACACCCCACTCTACACCCGTCCCTCCGTATCTCTTGTACATGGGAGAAAATTACTTGCCTGTGCAATAACCTGACCGAAATAGGGATATTCATCATAGCCACTCAGCCCCTCTTCTCATGTCAATTACCAAACCCCTAAACCAGAGTAAGGTACCACCAGCCTCAACAAATACTGAACTCACGGGTTCATCTCGAGTATATAGCTCCCAGTTTCCCAGGCCCTACATTCAATACCCCTCTCTGGGCAGACCTCTCCAAGAATCTCTGTCTCATTACTAATGCCCTAATGGCAGATTCAGACACCCGCCTGGTTACCTCTGTATCTCGAGGGGACAGTAGCTTCCTCAATAATTTATTATCGGACCCCTTCACGAAGCCCACCAGGCATCTAGATCTTAACTCATCAAAAAACGTTCACTTTAGTAAGATGTGGGCCACCGTATCTGGAGTCCCTCCTTCGCATAGTACACAGACTCTCGCTTCACCGGGAATACCCTTAAATCTCCCCTCCAAGTAGGAGGAAGGAAAAGAATTACAACGTAACCTGGTGAATGCCACCCTCCTGGAGGCATCCATCCAGGTAAGTAAATAACTAAGTCCGGGTTGTACAGGGTTTGGAGGGATATACTCAGGGGCCACTCTCTGGCACTCAAGTAAGACCCTTTCAGTTTGAAGCATCTGGTCCCTCAGTCTGTTCCGGGCCAATTTTTTGAATAAGTCCGGACCTGCAGTATACAGGACCGCCCAAGAAAAACCCATTTTATAAATTTCAGATTCAGCCGCTGCAATCCATGGGTCTAGAAGGCAGACCTTTCGGGCCATACATAACAGAGAATTCTCCTTTTCTGGCATCCCCATCAGTTTTGCCCCAAAATTAGAAAGAAGCTGTAATGTTACCGTGCAAACTGGCAAAACGCTGGCTTCTGCTCGCAGCACCTGTGGAGAACCATGTGGCAGGCCCAAAAGAGAAGCCAGAAACCCATTTTAGATACTTTCCAGCCTCTCCAAAAACTCAGGGGCCCAAATGGGAGCTGCGTACAGAGCTTGATTTAATACTTTGGCCTTAAATAGTCTCAATGCCGGTTCTATCAATTTGCCCCCTTGACCAAAACAGAATTTCAATATTGCAGCGGCCGATTTCTTGGCCTGTGATTTCACCAGATCCAGATGGATCTTCCAGGAGGGGGAAGAAGAAAATGTAACCCCTAGATATCTAAAGGAGTGAACCTGATCTATGGGCTTCTCCCCTATATTTCAGGAATACACTGACCGACACTTTCGTGCTCCCACCATTAAGATTTTTGTTTTTGCATAGTTAATTTTTAGCATTTCTAGATGACAAAACTCCCCGAATCGGTGGAGCAGTCTCTTAAGCCCCACCCTTGTTTGGGATAACAGCACGGTGTCATCGGCATATAATATAACTGGGAGCCGTCTTTGCCCAACTAGCGGCGCATGAGCATCCACCGCTTTCATGTAGGGCACTACCTTATTCAAAAACAAATTGAATAAG
The DNA here is from genome assembly GCA_003113815.1 of Sphenodon punctatus. NCBI lineage: Eukaryota > Metazoa > Chordata > Lepidosauria > Sphenodontia > Sphenodontidae > Sphenodon > Sphenodon punctatus. The sequence continues at coordinate 528,020 of QEPC01008826.1, forward strand.
GCTGGAGCTAAAAGACAGCCCTGTCTGACCCCAAAGTGCTCTCTGGCTACCGTACCTCACCTGCATGGACTGTACAACTAATAAATGCCGGTCTGTCCTTATGTGAACATTTCCATTCTAGAAGCAAGGGGTATGCATCAGGGCCCCATGTTGTTTTTTGTTATCATTTTCATTATTAAATGTGTTTTTGTTTTCAGTTTCATTAGGAAATGTCATTTTTCATTATTGTTATCGGGGTGTGTGTATGTATATATATATCCCCCTTATTCCCTTCCCTACCACCCAATCCTTATTCCTTAGGTACACACATAGAGAGAGAGAGATGGAGAAAGATTAGAGAGAGATTAGAGATAGTAGATATACCTCAGAGTGTGTATATATTAGGGATGTACGAACAGAACTGAGTTCGGAAATTTGGTTCAGTTCGGTTCAAAAATCGAGATCGGTTCAGAAGTTCGGTTTGATCGACCGAACTAGTCAAATTCTGTCAAATTCCGAACTTCCGAACTGAGTTCGTACTTTCAAAACTGGTGTTTTAAGCTGGTTTTGGCCTAACCAGTTTGGTTGAATTCGAGTTCGGTTTGGAAGTTTGGTTTGGAAGTTTGGTTCGGTCGACCTAACTAGTTGAGTTCGGTCCGAACTTCCGAACCGTGTTAGCCCAGCCCTACAATATTCCGAACCGTGTTAGCCCAGCCCTACAATATTAAGGGTTGCAGTGCCCTCCCCCAGAGCCCTCCTGATTGGTTCTGGGAGGCAGAGGCATTGAGGAATCACAGGGTGTCATTCAACTACTGGGATCTGCTTGTGCTACTCGTTGGCCAGAGAGACATCCATCAGGTTCTTCCCCTCCCAGTTCAAGAGTTCAACACTGTTTCTGGCTCTAAGATGTCTACTCCCTCCTCCCCTCTCCACATTTCCCCCCAAAAAACACCTGCCAGGCAATAACGAAATCAAGAATGACTTTTGTTATCATTATTGATTTCATTATTATTTTTTGTTGTTTTCGTTATCGCAATAATGAAAACGAAAATGACAATTTTCATTTTTGTTATTGATATAACTAAAACGACATGCACACCCCTACTAGAAGCTAGAAAGATAGGGCTGAAATGAAAAATTCATGCAGATTCTGCCTTCAATGGATTCGCCCAGCCCTATCTGGGTCGAGTCCAACAGAATGAGGACTAACCACCATCCAGTCTCCATTCTGTTGGAGATCCAGATCAGGAGCCCTGTCTCCCCTTTCTTTTGTGCAGCACCATTTTGCACATGCTCATTAAACAAAATACTTTTTTTGCCTATGTGCAAAAAGGAGGCTGGGAGTTAGCACACATGCACAATAGGAGCAGTTGAAACAGCCTGCAGAGATGGCCAAAATTCTGCACTGGATCTGTGGGGGTCATTTTGAAAGGACATATCAAATCCAGGAAGAAATAAGGGCTGATCCTCTTCAGTAGGGATGGGAATATCGGAATCAGTTCAATAGGATTTGCTGTTTTGGGGCAAATTGTATTGATCTGAAGACTCAGATCTTGCCAAGGGATACGATCCAAAAGGATCAGTTCCCCTGGCAGGATCTATCAAAACTCCTTGGAGCGGTACTGGTGCCACTCCAATTAGCTTTCAGGGAGACGCAGCTCTACCACACAGAGGCCACACAGAGACCAGGGCCACACAGAGGTGGGGAGGGGAGTAGCTCCCTCCCAGGAGCCCCTGCCTGTGCCTGCCTGCCCCAGTGCCTGCTGAAGCAGCACTGGGGCGGGAAGCCACGCAGGAGTCCAGGGGAGGCGTGCGGTGCTGGGAGGCAGAGGTGGCTGGATGGGAAGGGAGAGGGGGCGGGTTTAACTCACTTTTCCTCCTTAGGTTTGAATCCGTCCATCAATGCTTGGCACAGCCTTCTCAGGGCCGCACTGGGCAGAAATACTAGGGAAAACTGTGCATACACGGCCATGGGCCTGAGCCCGGCAGGAGCCCAGGGGACGCAGAGCTGGGGGCAGACATGGGATTTAGGCCGTATTGGTTGGAATCCTAACCAAATCTGATCAATACGCTCAAAAATCATATTGAAAGTTGGGTCAATACGATTTTGAACCAATCTCAATTTTCAATATGATTTTCCGTCTGCAGCACCAAGATCAACCTTAATCTCCATTGAGTTCTTCATACCATCAACCTCTTCAAAATGGGGCACTGAAAACAGACATGCACTTTAGCTCCTCTTTAACACCAATTTAACACCGCGTTAACATTTCTTATGCATGTTGCAGGGCTTTATTGGTCCCTTATGTAGTCCTGCAACATGCATAAGAAATGTTAAAGTGGTGTTAAAATGGTGTTAGTGTTATGTTTGTTTTCACCCATTTATGGTCTTTGTATACCATCTTTATAGACCAACAACAAAATTCTAATGAAAAATTCAGGATTTAAAATAATCTGGAATATTCCCCAGTCTCTCAATTTGATTTCCTCAGAGTTTTCTAGTCTGACATTTCCCAAACAGTTGCCCCTCATCCCTCTTCTCATTTAGCTAGAGAACTGTCTATAGAAAATGTGCTAAGTGTCTGTATTTAAATGTATTGTATGTGCTACCTGTTATGCACCTTTTCAAAGCAAATGGGGGGGGGATGCTTTTGTGTGAAGCCTTCTGCAGATCGATCTTACTCCTTTTCTCATCTGATCCTGGATTTTCTTCCTTTGTCGTCAGTACATCTTTCAGTATCAGGAAATGAAGGGCTATATTAGGCCCATGAAACAACTAAATTTGTGGGTTGCTTTTCATAAAGACTAGAATGACATCCTGTCATGCTGGGATGCTTTGCCTTGAGCCAAACAGCAGTTTTCTGATGGACTTTCTGTGAGAATTTGACAGCTCTACTAGCCATTGTGCTGGGCTTGTTTGCCTTACTCCTATTAATATCTTGTTATTATTTCAGAGAGGAGGCGCTCCTGAAAATTCATCTGCTGATTAATGTTACTGTGGTACCAATCATCACTTTTCAGGTGCCCCAGAAGAGTGAACCTTCCAGCCACCCCCACCCGGCTCTTCTTTCCACTTTGGAGGTACACAAATAGATCAGTCCATTTACTAACAGACTAAGTGCTGACACCACTGTTTCCATGGTAACACACCAGCCTGCGCAAGCATCCACAGACACTTTTAAAATAATAAATATAAAATAGCACTGGGGAGCTTCTTCAAACCTAATCAATGCATATGCCATGTCAATTTGACATGTACCCCTCTACACCAGAGCTGCTCAATCTGTAATATCCTCTAAGCGTGTGTTCCGTTGAGCATGCTAGATCTAGGTTTGTAGCCAGGTGCAATTTGTTTATGTTTTCATAAGCCTTTTGACTTTTCGGCGGAACTGTAAGACTGTAAGACTGTCAAACTGTAAGACTTTTCGGCGGAACTGTAAGACCTGGCTGTTTGCCCAGGCCTTTGGGAGGGAGGGTGGGGGGGGGTGATTTTTAATCCCCCACCGATTTATTTATTTATTTATTATCTGACACTGCCCTGTTGTATTGTATATTTTATATTTGTATTTTAAATTGTTTTAATGGTTTTATTGCTGTTAGCCGCCCCGAGCTGCATTGCAGGATGGGGCGGGATAAAAATCTATGAAATAAATAAAAATAAATAAAAATGCCCATTTTCATTGATGTTATTAAAAACATAAAAAATAACATAAAAACAAAAAGTGGTCATTTTATTGTGGCTTTTAAAATGTTTTTTTCTGGGCAGCCTAGCACATGGGTCAGGCTACAAACAGGTGTAAAGGGGAGGGGGCAGTGAGAGCCCCAAATGGCTGCCTATGATTGACGTCTCCACTAGCCAATTGGCAGTGCAGACAGATCACAGTCCCCTACAATCAGGGCCCCATGAAAAATGCACTGCCGCGATTCGCGGTTTTTGCGCAGAATCCTGCCTTAGGCAGAATTAGCGCAGAAATCAGGGAAATCCCCGCGGATTTCCCTTTCACTGCCTGTGAATCAGGGGCTTGCTTTGACTCACCGGCAGTGAACAATAAAGCAAGCCCGATTGGCTCACTGGTAGTAAGCCCCTGATTGGCTCACCGGTGAGCCAATCAGGGGCTTGCTTTGTTGAGGCCACAAGCCAATCAGTGGCTTGCATGGCCTCTTGAGAAAAAATTTCCCTCAGACATTTTCTTCCTGCTGTTTGCTGCCGCTGCCGCCGCCGCCTCCTCCTCTCCAGCCGGGGACTCAGATAAGTTTGCCTGCTACGCACTCTGCCTTTCATGCGGGGGTGGGGCGGCTTCATGCTGCGCGCTCTGCCTTTCATGCGGCGGGGGGGCTTCATGCTGCGTGCTCTGCCTTTGGGGGGGTGGGCTAGGAGCTGTGCCCTTTGCTTTACCATGTGTTGGGGCGGGTTAGGAGCTGTGCCCTTTGCTTTACCATGTGTTCGGGGGGTTAAGAGCTGTGCCCTTTGCTTTACCATGTGTTGGGGGGGTCTTAGGAACTGTGCCCTTTGCTTTACCATGTGTTGGGGGGGGTTAGG
>QEPC01008826.1:541293-599639 GCA_003113815.1 Sphenodon punctatus
AAACTGTAAGACCTGGCTGTTTGCCCAGGCCTTTGGGAGGGAGGGTGGGTAGGGAGATTTTAGTCCCCCACCTATTGGTTTTGTGGCCCTGTTAATATTTAAATATGTATGATTGTTTTAAATTGATTTTACTGTATTTTTATTATTGTGTTTTAACTGATGGAAGCCGCCCCGAGCTGCCTGGCAGGAGGGGCGGGGTAAAAATTGATAAAATAATAAAATAAATAAATAAATAATAAATGAGGGGACAGAATAGAGAAGGGGGCAAAAAAAGGGGGAGAGCCGAAACAAGGGGGGAAAGGAGAAGGGAAGGGAGGGTATGGAGATTCACCCAGTGTCAGCTCTAGATGCCCTTTTCTTCTGCTGGGCTGGGCTCTGGGGGAGGAGAGAAGGTAGGAGGTGTGGTCCCAGCCCCTCCTACTGCTCTTCTTTGTTGTTGTTTGGGGGCACTGGCTCCATCACCCCTCCAGCCAGGCTGCATGGCTCCATAGAGGACTACAGGGAATTCCTGAGTAGACCAGTAACAAAAGAATTTGGCAAGTGCTGCTTTAGTTGGAAACAGGGCATTTGCCAATATTTGCATGACATGGAAACTTACCAGCTTTCCTGCTGTTTTTGCCATTTTCCATTATTTTTCTCAAGTTGACCATGGGCCAGTCCCACGGCCTGGGTGTGCCCTGCCCATAAAAGTGCTGTAAAACAGCTGTAAGAATCCCAGAAAGTGATGAAGAATTATGAAAAAATGGCAGAAGTGTAGAATCATCTGAAACTGACAAAGTACTGATGGACACTTGCAAGCACTCACCAAAGGTTGGTATTTCCCTTAAGAATAGGAACACTTCCTCTCATTTCAGCCTTATTCCTTAGCCCCTGCCTCCAGTCCCTTCCCTTCTGTAACTGGTGCCACGCTGGAAGCGATTTTCATGGAACCCCACCAGCCCTGCATTCGCAGTGCAGCCTAAGGGAGGCTTCTCCCTTCTGCCGTCCCCACCATCAGCTTTACCATTAAAGCAGGCACGTGTGCAGAAGCAGAGAGCATCCTTCTGTGCATGTGCCTGCTCTCATTATTGTAATGCAGGGTAGCAGCAGCAAGGTCTGGGGAGCTCAGGGAAGGCAGAGCGCTATTATTTTCTACCCTTAGGGCCCACTGCCCTCAAGTGCAGAAAGTGTGAGGGAGAGGCACCATGGCGGGACAGTAGGCTGTGGGGGGGGGGGAGCGGGGAGGAGAAGCACTATTCCCACTTGGCTGGGAAGGGTGGCTGCTGGGGCAGGAAGGGCATGCGGGGGTCTGAAACACCAGGGTGGGAAGGGTCTGAAAAAATGGCTTTCCTTGTTGCCTTGCTACAGAACTGCCACTGCAACAGGCATGGACCGATCCCCCAGCAACTGGCACCTGGAACCTTGTGCTCCTGTATTTTATAATTAAAATTTTTTATTATTATTATTATTGAAGATAAAACAGATGTTTGAACAAATGAATCCAATGTTAAGCCACTTTGGAGCAGGGGTGCAAGGATGTGGGGGAAGGAACAAGGGGGCCATGGAGAATGACAGTCTGGCATAGCAACAACCTGCCCTGGGGGCTTGGGGTAGGAAGCACTTGAGGGTGGAAGGGACCATGGTAGTCAACAGCAGACATGTCTCTCTGGGCTTCCTACCCTGCAAATGGCAATAGGAAAATGCAAAGCTTCAGGGCTGCAGCAGGCTCACCTGCAAATGTAATGTTAATAGGGAATACACAAGGAAAGACTACCTTGCAGGAAGTAGCACAGGTAGGGAGAGGGGATAAGGAGGGAAAGTATGCTACTCCAGTGCTTCGGGGGGAGCTGGATGGGCGTTGGACTCATCCTCCGAGGCAGCCTATGTGCTCATGAGGTGGTACATGCACACAACGGGGTTCTATGTATGCATGATGGAGTGTAGATACTGTAAAACCGGGGACTGGTCCTGGCCAGCTCAGCAGTTGGGGCTCCTAGGGATCCACTCTGCCCTTGGGCTGCTGTCTGCAAAGCCCAGGTGTGATACCAAGCCCAGTATGGGGCACTACATTCCTGGTAGACAGCTCCGCCAGGTCCCTTCTGGGAACAGCATCTGCTAACCCCCAACTAGCTCTGTGCTGGGTGAAGGATCTGGCTTGGACCAGGGGAGGGTTCTCAGGATGCTGCCTCAGCTCTGCCTTCCTTCTCCCTGTTCCTGGCAGGGGAAGCTCTGCATCTTGCATGTGGGTCCCTGGGGTGCTGTGAAGACCAGCCATTCAGGCTCCAGCAAAAATCCGTGCACCAGACCTGCTTCACAAACATCACTGTGAGCCAGAAACTGGGTGGTGACATCATGCAAAGACAGATTGCTTTTGCTTTGAATTTTTTACTTTTACCTTCAATGTTCACTATAGGAACTCAATAACGATTTGCTCTGTTAATAATAATAATAAATAATAATAATAATAATTAATTAATAACATTTTTATATAGCACCTCAGCATTACGTGCATAGCAAAAGGTTATTTCCACTAGCCGCCAACTGCTGCCAGAAGAGGGAAGGGAGAAATGTGCGCCTGGCTGTTGATTGCATTGTCTAAATAAATAGCCATTAGTAAGAGACTGCTAGGAACTACATTCCCTTGAGCTTAATGGGCCATCATCAGCTCATTAACAGCCCAGGGAGCATGCACCATGTTGTCTTTTGTATTGCAAGCTCCATCATTACAATTTTATGCTAGCTACCAATAAGGTGTTTGCACTGTGATCGGCTATATGTTCAACTAACACAGATCTAATATAAAGCTTTTGTATATTGCCTTTAAAAGGGGGGTTGAGTTGGGTGGAACGAATGGCTTTGTGGGAGAGGTATGGGTCTTGTGGGAGAGAGGGGTTTAAATGTGGAGGGTTTGGGGGGAATGGATGTGCCACACACACACACACCCATGAGAGGAAGGGCATAGGCAGGGGTGGGGGCGAAAGGCTGTGCCATGTCCTTCCTGGGAGGGGGTACAGGCATAGAGGCTCTAGGAGGTGGATGTGTCACAACCCCTGTGTGAGAGGGGTGTATGTGGGGGCGGCGGGGGGGAGGATTGTGTCATGTACCCCCTGTGAGGGGAATATGGGCACATGGAATTAGGAATGATGGGTGTGTGTGATACCATGCACCCCTAGTGTGAGCAGGGGCAGAAGTAGGAGGGAGAACCGGGATAGTGGAGTTTCCTGCCTGCCGTCCCAGTCAATACTTCTCTGGGGATGTCTAGCTCAGAGTGTGACCTCTGGCTTTCTGTGGAGCCAGGGGAGAGGGGATCTCTTGGGAGGTGGGGGGAGTGTTTGGGGTGGCTGTGGAACCAAGTGTGGTTGTTTTTGGCATGGGGAGGTATTTTATTTATTCATATTTATATCCTGCCCTTCCCCGAAGACTCAGGATAGCTTACATAAAATTAGAAAACATTTAAAATACAATCCCTCCCCCAAACCCAACCACTCCCACCCTCCAACAACATCTCACTCAATCCCTCTCCCGATCACCCAACCCATCCTCCCACGTAAATTAACCCCCGCTGCCCCCAATTCGTTCCCCACTGCCGAAAGCCTGACGGAACAAATTGGTCTTGCATTGCATCCGTCAGGCCACCAGGTTTGAACACAGGTGAACCACCTGGGGAAGAGAGTTCCAAAGCAAAGGTGTGACAGCTGAGAATGCCCTCCACAGAGTCGAGACCCAGTGAAAAAATGGAGTCTCCAGGAAGGCACCCCCAGCCAATTGCAGCAGCTACGATGGGACATGGGGAGCCAGGCGATCCCATAGCTATATGGGACCTAGGCCATTTAAGGCTTTAAAAGGTCCTCACCAGCACCTTGAATTGGGCCTGGAAGACTAAACGCAGCCAATTCAATGAACGAAGCACCGGTGTTATGTGCTCATGGTAACGCATCCCCGTAAGGAGGCGAGCTGCCTCATTCTGCACCAGCTGCAGCCTCCAAACTGAGGGAAGCTCACGTAGAGCACATTACAGTAGTCTAGCCTTGAGGTGATGAAAGCATGGACAACAGTGGGCAGATCAGAGTGGAAGAACTCTGATCTCCTCCTCACCAGATAAAGTTAGTGAAAAACACTCCTGGCCACCGCCGCAACCTGGCAATCCAGGCACAGCAAAGGATCCAGAAGCACTCCAAGGCTGCGAACCTGATCAACTAGAGTGGGCCGAACCCAAACAATAAGAGGAGTCCCAATCTCCTCCAGAGCACAAGACCGGCCAACCATCACTTCAGTCTTGTCAGGATTCAGCTTCAGTCTACTTGCCCTCATCTTGTTTAACATCTCTCTGCAGCCGTTAGAGGAGATCATGAGAGGGTTTCAGGGCATGCAGTGTCATCAGTATGCTAATGACACTCCGCTCTGCCTCTCTTTTTCTACCGACCCAGGTCATGCAGTCTCCTTATTTTCCCAGTGCCTATCAGCTGTGGGGGCTTGGACGCGGTTGAGCCATCTGCAATTGAATCCTGACAAGATGGAGGTGATGTTGGTGGGCGAGGGTCTGGGGGTTGTTGAATCTCCTCTTGCTGGGGGGGTGCACCCTTCCATGGTGTCTCAAGTGCTGAGTCTGGGTGTGCTTCTCAATTCACGGCTCTGCTTGGAATCTCAGGTTGTGGTTGTGGCGGGGAGTGCACTTTAGCAGTTATATCTTGTCCGGCGGCCTCGGCCATATCTCTCAGACTCCAACCTCGCCACTATCATCCATGCCTTCATCACCTCAAGGTTGGAGTACTGCAACACACTCTACATGGGGCTGCCCGAGAAGCTGGTCTAGAGGCTGCAGCTGGTGCAGAATGCCGTGGCCCGTCTCCTTACGGGGGCGGGCCACAGGGAGTACATGACACCAGTGCTCCAGGCTCTGCACTGGCTGCCTATAAAGCACCAGGCCAGGTTCAAGGTCCTGGTCTTAACCTTTAAAGCCCTCATGGCCTGGGGCCCTACTTATCTGCGGGACCGCCTCACTCCCCATGTGCCTGTGCGACCTTTGAGATCATCCATGGGAGCCTTTTTGGAGGTTCCCCGGGCGAGGTGGGTGGCCACTGATGTTAGATCTTTTTTGGTGGCCGCCCCTGTGCTGTGGAATTTGCTCCCAGAGGAGGCTTGGTTGACCCCCACTCTCCTGTTATTTCAATGTATATGTAAGACCTGGCTGTTCTGCCAGGTCTTTGGTGAGAGGTAGGGTGGGTGGGGATGGGGGAGGGGGTTGTTTCCCTGCACATATGTGGAATTTGTAACTGTTTTATTGTTTTTATATCTGTTGTTCGCCACCCCGGGTTGCCCTGTGGGCAGGAGGGGTGGGATAACATATTTTTTTTATATAAATAAAAATCCAGTTCTCCACCATAGCTAGGCAATGGGTAAACACAGAGACTTCTGGGCCCCAGTCAGATGAAAAGGAGAGGTAGAGCAGGGTGTCATCAGCATCTAATGGCACCTCACCCCAAACATCCTAACAACTTTCACCCAGCAGCTGCATATACACGTTGAACAAGAGAGGGGACAGAATGGAACTCTGTGGGAGCCCACAAGAGAGATCCCGAGGAGATGATGAGTAGGGATACAATTCTGTCACGGAAGTCACGTTTTGTGTGAATTTCCCAGCCATGCATGACTTTTTTGTAATTTCTCTGCGACTGCCATGACATTACCAGCCAGGAATCACCCGGCTGCATCCAAGCTGAGGGCTTCAGGTGGCAGTGGTAACAGCAGCAGTGGGAGGAGGCGGCAAGACCATGCGTGTGAAGCAGAGTGGCCCAGTCTCTGCCTATTTGCTCTGGGGGGAGGCGTTCTAAGGAGGGGGAAGTGCAGGCCACAACCAAGGCCACAAGTGCAGTCTCCATGCCATGCCTTGCTTCAGGCCTCACCCCCCTTCCTCTCTCTCTCCACTCAAGACCCATGGGGTTACCTCACCCCCGGGTCCCTGAGGCTGGGATCTTGCCCCGGTTACCTCACTGGGGGATTAGCCCTCTTACTGCTGCTTTCAGTCCTCTGGGGCTGGGTGGGGTTCTCCAGCCCCTATGCTGCTATGTGTCGCCTTGGTTCACTCAGCCCCCCTTTGTCCTGATGCTCTGTGGCTTAAATATCTCCAGCAGGCTCTTACTGGTCAGGCACTGCTGGATGATGTCACGGGCTGGGCGTCCCCCTGGTGCACAGTCTCCTGGGGCTTGCAGTTCACCCCGCTGTATGCTGCTGCTGCCACTGCCGTGCCCCTTGTGCTGGCCCTCAGCAGATGGGAAGCTCTTGCTGGGGGCATGGCTATCTCCCAGTGCCACGGTACTCCATCAGTGGGGTCCCCCAATGGTCCCAGCATCAGGATGACCCCCTGCTCAGCACACACCGCACCTGTTTGGAGGTAAAACATATAGCACTCTCTCATGGCCCTGAACTCGCCTTTAGCTTCCTAACCATATGGACTCAAGTCATTAACACACCCATTAAATGTCCCACTCTTAAGGAGAGACAGCAAGGATGGGCTCCCATCATTTCACAGTTAGTTTTCCTGTTTTCTATCACTACCTCAGCATGACTTAAAGAAAAAATGCCATAACTGAATCGTAGCCCTAATGATGAACAATCCCAACACCACCTGCTGATTCTTTCCGGCCAGGAAAGAGTGGAACCACTCGAGAGCAGTCCCATCCACCCAGCCAGGTCCCGCAGGTGAGTCAACAACCCCTCGTAATCAATGGTATCAAAAGCTGCTGAAAGATTATAAGCCCTAGGGCAGGGACCGTGTCTATTCCATTATTTTGTAAAGCCCCAGCTACACTGCTGGTGCTATATAAATGCTTGCTAATAATAATCTAATGAAACCAACATAGTAGAATTTCCCTGGTCTAACTCCAGGTGAAGGTAATCAACCAAGGCCACAAGTGCAGTCTCCATGCCATGCCCAGGACAGGAACCAGACTGCGAAGGGTCGAGGAATCCGATAACATCCAGACACTCCTGAAGCTGATGACCCACTGCCCTTTCAATAACCGTCCCTAAAAAGGGAAAGTTTGAGATGGGCTGATAGATGGTGGGGGGGTCAACGTCCAATGATGGCTTCTTAAGCAGAGGCTGAACAATAGTCACCTTAAGGCAGATCAGCACTCTGCCCTCCTGAAAGGAGGCACTGATCACCCCAGCTAGCAACAGCCCCAGTGTCTCCTGGGTGACTTTCACCAGTCAAGACAAGCATGGTTCTAATTCATAACTTGTGGCTCACACAGCCGCCAGTGCCCTCCTCCACATCAGTGGGCAGCAACAATTGAAACCAATCCTCCACAAAAGAACTAGGCTGGGCTTGCATAACTCTTAGCTCTGACTCTGCACCAGAAACAGTCGCACCAAGGTCGTGGTGAATACAAGCGAGTCTCTGTCAAGTAATAATAATTTTTAAATGTTACAGCGGGCACTGGACCCCCTCCAGTTCCTGGCGGAAACTGTCTAGACTGACCAAACCCCTCACCACCCGGGAAAGCTCGGCTGGACATGACTTTGCAGATGCTATGACGACAGCAAAGAAAACCTTCCTCGATGCCCTCGCAGACTCAGCGACAGCATAGTCTTTAAAAAACAACCCATGCCACAATCGGTCAGATTCAGCTCTAGTTCGGCACCACCTGCACTCTAACCACTTACCCTGCCGCTTCTGCTGCCTCAGGCTCTCCATATACCAGGAGAACCTGAGTTGGTGCAGCAGTGGGAGTGGATGCTTGGGAGCCACCGTATCGATTGCCTCAGTCAAGGTGTTGTTCCATAATGCAACGAGGTCATCAAGAGAGCAGTTTTTGAGGTCTGTGGGAAACTCCCCCAGAGAGTTCTGGAAACCAATTGGATCCATGAGTCTCTGGGGGCAGACAAATCTAATGGGTTGAGCATCCCGACAGGAGAATCAGTGTGCCAGGACCTGAGCCTTCAGGAGGTATGGGTGGGGGAGGAAATATCATCATCATCATCCTGGGTACAGGGCTAGACACTTGGTGTTTATTTCCCTGGCTTCCCCCCCTCTCCCCATCTTGGGATATTTGGGGGTCGAAGTCAGTGGAGCCTCCAATCTGTTGCTGCTTAATGCAAGGTCAGTGGCTAATAAAACAATTGCCATCCATTATCTCACCCAGGATGAGGCCTCTGACTTCATACGCATTACTAAGACCTGGCTGGATGAGGCTTCTGGACTTGCGTTGGCCCAGATGGTGATGGTAGAGTGACAGTGGTCTGTTCTGTTTGAAATTATCCAGTGTCTGACTTGTCTAACATAATGTCTGCCTAGTGTTTGAGGCCTGGGATAGATTGGGATTCTGCTGGTGTACCAACTGCCCTGCAGTGCTGCTCAGCTTACTGCCTGACTGCTCTAGCCGACCTGGTCTCAAAGGTGGTGTTGAGATCTCCAAGACTTCTTGTTCTCGGTGATTTCAACATACAAACTGCGGCTAGCCTTTCAGGGACAGAGTAGGAGTTCATGGCTGCCATGACAACCATGGGCCTATCCCAGATAATTACTGGCCAACAAATGAGGCTAGAGTGGACACACATTGGACCTTACGTTCTGCACTGGCCTCAAGACAGGGATTCCAGTTATTGGGGGTGTCCTTATGGCATCATGGTCAGCTTGTTACTGTCTGAAGGCCCAGATCCCTGCCCTCCTTTGCCCCTGTCTGGATGGTGGACTGGTTAGAATGATCTTCCCCCCAGAGACTAATGGATCCAATAGAATTCCAGAACTCTCTGGGGGATTTACCCACTAACCTCGATGGCCTCCCTGTCAATGCCCTGGTTAATTTATGGTATGACATTCTGACCTGAGCTATTGACACAGTGGTACCCAGGTGTCTGCTCCCTCCATGGTGGCAGAACAGGTCTCCCTGGTATATGTAGGACCTGAGGCCATTAAAGCGAGAGGGTAAGAGGTTAAGCCACAGGTGGCGCTTGAGTTGTGCCCAAACCAACCGACTAAGGCATTGACTGTTCTTGAAAGACAATGCCATGGCGGCGGCAGCAAAAAAAGCTTTCTTTGTTACCGCCATAGTGTTTGCAAAGTGCCATCCAGCAGAGATTTTCCAGGTGGTGAAGAGCTTATTATATCCTGGCTGTGTCCACCTGGAGCAGAGTCACTGGCTGCCCACTGTGATGAGTTTGCCACCTACTTTTCAGACAGTCACTCTTATTTGACTTGACTTGGATGCTGCTAGTTTGAGAGCAGAGTCAAAGTTTGGGGTTGAGGAGGCCCGATCTTGTCCAGTTTACTTGGGGCAGCTTCAATTAATCTTGCCCACTGATGTGGAGGATGTGCTTGGAGGGGTGCAGGCTAAGGGTGTACACCAGGGCCCCATGCCATTTTTTTTGTTATCATTTTCATTATTAAAATGTGTCTTAGTTTTGGCTAACGAAATGTTTTTTGTTGTCATCGGTACCGTTTTAAAATGACTGTTTTGTTTTTGGTATTAGTATACAACTATACACACAATATCTAGCTTTATTTATATAATGTATATATATTGTGTGTGTATATAATATATACACATACAGAATCTAAGTTAAACCTAACCTATGTAGAATACAAAATATTCCTATCCTATAATCTGAATATATATAATAAAACAGCATATTATCGAATGTGTTATTTATGTGTATTAATATTAGAGAGAGAGAGATACTTGGAAAGCAACTGAACAGCACAACTCTGAAAGAAGCTCTGGATCCCAGGAGGATGCAGTCAATCAATAATTTAATAATAATTTTTTGTAGATGCTGGATAAAAGGGAGAACTACTGGATCTATAGACTTAACACCTTAACACCTCATGGCCTCAACTTGGAAGATCATAGTTAAGAAGAGTTTGCCTTCTGCTTTTTGCCACTTCCGCAGGAGTTACCTAGCTAGTCTTGGAATGTTCAGACCACAGTATTCCTCTGTCCCCTATCTCTGGGCACCATTTAAAACCCAGTGTGCTACTGACGAAGGTGGAAGCCGAAACGTTGAGATCCAGCTTCAGCATCAGCTTTTTATCTTTCCATCTACCTCTGTTTATCAATCTCTATCTACAAAATTTGTGTGTGTGTGTGTGTGTGTGTGTGTAAACGCATACATATATCTATATAATATATGGATGGGGGAGACAGGCAGGGGAAGGAAAAAGGTAAAATGTACGGGTAAAGTATAATGATTGGAAAGGTAAGGTGCTAGAGCTATATATAGGATAATTTTTACTGCAAGCACCAGCAGATTCAGCAAATGCACCCTGACAGATCAATAGCTAACACAGAACTAGAGTCAAGCAGCCCAGCCCTGCACTATAAAGGGTTGCAGGGCCCTCCCCCAGAGCTCCCCATGATTTGTTCTGGAAGGCAGGAGGCATTGAGTAATCACAAGGTGCCATTCAACTTCCTGGGACCTGCTTGCGCTGCTCATAGACCAGCTATTACATCCATCAGGTCCTTCTCCTCCCATCAGAAGGCCAGTTCAAGAGTTCAACACTGTTTCGGACTCCAAGATGTCTGCTCCCTCCTCCCCTCACCACATTTCCCTCCAAAAAACACCTACCAGGCTGCTGGGCAATAATAAAATCAATAACTATTTCCATTATCATTATTGATTTTGTTGCAATAACGATAATGAAAAGGACACATTTCATTTTCATTATTGATATAACAAAAATGACATGCACACCCCTAGTGCGGGCAACAAGTTGTAAATTAAATCCATGCCTGTCCTGGCTGGTGAAAGCCAGCCAGGAGGCAGGGGGGCATTGCTGGCTGGGGTTTTCAATGTCTAAAAAAGCAGCAAAAAAGATGGGAATGAAAGCTGTATATTTTAATTTCCAACGATACAAGAAATACAAAAGTTATCAGTATAAATAAATACAATCGGTAGAAATGTGTGTCTAATAATGTGAACCTGATGCATATACCAATTAAAAACATACAATCATACAGTCGTAACACAACCCTATTATTATAAAACAACCACAGACATGTTTCAGGGACCTAGCCCCTTTCTCAACAGGGTAAAGGTTTTGGGAGCTCAAAAAGCCATATTAAAAAAGTAAAAGGCTAATGCCTACGAGAAAAGGAGAAAAAGGACAAAAATAAGAAAATCATAATATGTATAAATTAATTAAATTACCCTCACAACGAATAAATCCCAAATATATTCAAGAAACACCCTATGGTTCCTTGTAATTCAGTGTGGGGCTTCCAAAAAGAACGAATCTGTTTAAAAACAAACCAACAAACAAACAAAAAATTGCAATAAACCACAATGGATTTTGTGAATATATATTACATAATGTCACCTATCTTACCAAAGAAGATGATAATTATTCAGGCTTTCCAAAACCAATAGTGAATGCTATCAAGGTCACTTTAGCATCAATTTATACTGAATAAAGACAAATGTTAAAACTTAGAAACAAGTCTTCCACAACACAAATAACCCTCTTCCTATCAAAGTCTTAAAGACAGTTTATCAGAGTTAAACATACCCTATTTACTACACAACCTCAAAACTTCTTAATCCCAATGCAGCAATGAAACCACTCTCAACGGAGAGCAATACTTGCAAAAGGTATGAACCTACCGCATCCCATGGTAAACACCACACCACCTCTTGAGTTTGACCATACCAGTTCTAAATGCCAATGCAGTAATTTATAGGGATGTGCAAACAGAATGCGGTTCGGATGTTTGGATTTTCAGTTCGAGACCTGAGTATGGGTTTGGTTCGGCCGAACTTGGCCAAACATTCAAAAATAGTGCTATCAATACCGATACCAATACTGAATTCGAAGACTTTTTTCTGGTAGCAGTATCATTTGGCCCTGAAGCACCCCCTGGTCTCCACCCCTGGTGCCAGGAAGTCTGCTCCTCAGCTGCCTCCCCCTTCCAGTCACGTTTTTTCCCGCCCGAAGTCACGTTTTCCCCACCCCCGAACTCATCCGAACTCACCTGAACATGACCGAACTGTTTGGCCGTTTTCGAGTTCGGTTCGGATGTCCGAAAAGACCGAGTTCAGTCCGAACTCCAAACATCCGAACCGCGTTCGCACATCCCTAGTACTTCACAGCTCTCTACAAATGGCACCATTTACAAGAGTCCTTTATAATGATCAGCCTTGAAATATCTTCACCTGCAGATGCACTCATCCATACTTCTTACAACTGATTGGAGTTGATTCTCAATGAATCCTTCTCAGATGGTGCAATCTTCTAAGAGATATTGCTCCTCAACCCATACCTCCATCAGCTGGATATCAGGGAGGTGAATAGCTTTATACAAATTCCAGAACATCTAAAGTACACCATGCCATATGAAAAACTCAAGTTTTTCCCAGGCAAAAAACCAAAAATCAACAAATTTTCAATAAACAGAACAAATAAAAATATACCATCCTTATTCTGGCAATCAAGCACCAGAAAAAAATTAAAGCAGAAACTCATTAGAGACACCTCCTGATTTCTCTGAGAACTCAGTGTTTATGGACATGTTATACGCTGTCACCTAAGGGTAAAAAGAAACACAGACCAACAATGAAAAAAACATGTTAAAGAAAAACAGACCAATTATTGTCTCTATTTAGACCATTGGGTGTTAAAGGGTTCAGATTATGTATCTAGAAGACCTCTCTACTAAGAAGTTGATTGAGATTCATCTGTTTGCAAGACAACCTCAATGTATAAATATCTTGGGTCTTCCAATTTATGTTGCTCTTGCATAAAATGGGAGACTGAAGGTTCTTTAATGACTCTTCTCCTGATGTTACTACAATGTTCACTAATTCTTGTTTTTACAGGTCTAGATGTACAGCACACATAAATAATAATAATAGTTTTATTAGCTCGGGCCTTCACCATGGCTACGAATACAACAACAAACAATTAACAGAAAACACAGATACGTAACCAACAAGCTAAAAATAAGCATAAAATCAAAAATACTCTACTCAAATTAAAATTGGATGTTCATAACCCCCAATATGAATCCCTAATTAAATCTAAATTAATCTGTAAAACAAAAATTAATCTGTAAAACAAAAATTTGTTCACTTTAGCAATGTAATTAATACATACAAAATACTCATAACAGCAGCCAATTGGTTGCACTACCATCTATTCCCTGACCGCATAAGTAAAAGTATGCCATGTCAATTGCAGGGATAATATATCCCAACCTTCACCTTCTAGGGATACACCCCTAAGGGATAATAATTTCTTATGTATCAATCATATCTTTACATTTGGCTGAAGCCAGCCTTACAAAAGTTGCAAGTGCTACAAGGGCCTCTTTGTTAGACATGAGAAGGAGGCTTTTAAATCTAGCTTCCAAATCAACATAGTCCCAATCTCTCACAGGAGGTGCAACCATACATTTCTCAGAACATAATAATAAGGGCAAGCAAGCAAGAAATGCTCAATCGATTCCACCTCCTCGAGGCAGCAAGAACACAACCGTTCATTGTAAGGGATCTTCCTATACCGCCCTTCAACCACAGCCGTCTGAACGAGGTTGAATGGAGGAGCGAATAACACCTATGCAATACTCGATTTGGGAGAGCATCCAAATACTTTTCAAATCCCCACTGGGGTTTGATCTCCCCAAATCTTGGCGCAACCTTCCATCTTAACAGGGCTGCCATATCTTCCTGTGCGCTAATATCCTTTATCCTAGTCTGTATCTGATTATATATAGCTATTAAGGGTTTATCGAAGAAATAGGCAAAGGAAAACGCCTGAGAATGAATCAAATAACCCAGGTAATCTATCCATGGATACCCCCGTGTACCCGAATAAACTAGTTCCTCATACAGACATAGTCTGGGGAGGGACGCTTCATCCATATTCAGCAACCTTACCCAGTACCAGATAAATGCCAATTTACCCTGTGACTGTATGGAGTGGACTCCTGTTTCTGCCCTCAGCACCGGACCTGGTACCTCTTTCCCCACTTGCAATATCCTATGTAGAAAGAGGTCCTGAACTTTCTCCAGTGGGGTTACTGTTGGATAGGGAGTAATTTCAAACCCCAAAGTAGCTGAGGGTGGGACCTTTACACTATACACCTTAAGAAAAGTAGAAAGCTTTACTCCTTGTGACCTATACGCTGCCCTAAGTAAGGCTCTCACTAATTGACCCATCTTAACTGCACGTTGCTGGATGTGCTTCATCCAATTGCCTCTACTGGAGAATGTAACCCCTAGATATGTAAATGCTGGCACTATTTGCAGAAATTGATCCATCAATTTCCATCTAACTGAGGCTTTGCGAACCCCTATCAGCATAATTTTAGACTTCTGCGGGTTTGGAGTCAGCCCATTCGTAGAGCAATAACCATCCAGTCCCTGCAGTGAACGCTGTAAACCTGCCGCAGTTTGAGAGATAATCACTATATCATCTGAAAACTGCAGCATTCCGACCTGGCGTCCCCCTACAGTAAGGGGTGACACATTGGCCTCTCTTAAACTTTCCACCAGATCTGACAGATAGATGTTAAACAGTAAACAGGCCAAAACACCCCCCTGTCTAACGCCCCTCTGTATGGCTATCTCTCCGCTTAGGTTATCCCCTATTTTAATCCTAGCAGAATTGTTGGAGTATAGCTGGACGATAAGGGAAAGCAACTGGGTATTAATTCCCAGATTTAACAGCTTGCCCCATAGCCTTTCTCGAGGAACCGAATCGAAAGCTTTAGATAGATCGATAAATAAAGCTTGCCTTTCCTGATCTTATGGTACTTGTGAATCAAATGCTGCAGGATAAAGCAACAGTCAGTTGTTGATTTCCCCCTACGGAAACCAAACTGTTCGTGTGGGATAACTGACTGCTCTTCTGCCCATTTCTCGAGCTGTTTCAGTAGACATTTAGCAAAAAGCTTTCCCACAACTGATAGCAAGCTTATCGGGCGATAACAGGCAGGATCAGCAGCAGAGCCCTTCTTAAAAATAGGGACTATCCAGCTCTGCTGCCAAGCCTCCGGAAGCCTCAAATGCCCAGCAAAACAACCAAACGCCTTACTGAGTAAGAAGGCCCACCACTGAGGGTAAGCCAATAACATCTCCCCAGTAATTCTATCAGAGCCAGGAGCTTTATTCCCTTTCAGAGCCAATATCATCTCCATGATTAAATCCTTAGAAAAAACTAACCCCCCTCCCCTATGGGAATGGGCAGCTTGCTAATTTCTTTGTTTGTATCCTCCAGCACTGGGGGTTCTTTATATAGCTGTGCAAAAAAGTTTTCCCAAACAATTTTGGGAACCTTCGGGTCAGTAGATCTTACCTGGTTATTAATCATCCTATTTAGGATCAGCCAGAACTGGGTAGAGTTCCCCACCCTCTGTGCTATCTCCATACGAGCCCAAACTTCTTCAAAGTATTTGGCTTTTTTCTCTTTAATTAGTTCAACATACTCTGTCCTGTACTTTTTGTACTGTAAAGTACAGCCCACATAAATAAGGTTACAAGGGCACTGAATCAGATATATCACATATGTTGTTGAAGAAGTGGAGAAATGTATAATTGGGTATTTTCTCCCAGTGGCAGGATGGACAAATACTTTTGTAGGACTACTATACCTACACAAGGCACATCTACCACATTTAAAATGCCCCACAGGAGAAGGTGTCAATTGTGTAGAGACTGTTGTTGTTTTCTCAGAATATTTAATATCAGTATGAACCAAAATGTCCTTAATTGATTTTATCTTCTTATAAGCAAACATAGGTTTTTCCCTACATCCAGGTATATTCTCTACCAAATACCATTGTTTGCAAATAGTCCTTTTTATGGCTGCTGATCCAGGACAAAAAGTAATAAGACAGATCATTATATCTGATGCTTCTGCTTTTATTTTGGAATAAGGAGGTATTCCCTTGATAAATTCATAACCTTAAAGAATTTTTTCTTCAATACTTTTCCAGGGTACCCTCTCTCCTTTAAGTTTTCCATCAAGATATTTGCCTGATCTATGAAAATTGTCAGGCTACTTCAATTACACCTGAGTCTTAGTAATTGGCCAAAAGGAAGATTTTATTTCAAATGCTTGGGGTGATTGCTACTAAAATGAAGCAGTGAATTAACATCGGTTTCTTTCCTATACGTAGCAGCAGAAATGTTCCCTGGATATCAATGATGATATCTAAAAAATGAATCACTTTTGAATCCTACTGTAAGTCAAACTTCAAATTAAGACAACAGGAATTCTAATAATCATGGAACTTTATTAGTTCCTCTGTAGTGCCTGTCCAGAAAAATAAAATTATCAATATAGCGCTTATATAAAAAAATGTTCATGAAATCGATACCTTAATATGTCATAAATAAAAGGTCTTTCAAAGAGATCCATATAGAGATTAGTCAATTGCGGGGCTACCGTACAGCCCGTTGCCACCCCATTTATCTGCAGAAAAAGTTGATTGTTGAACTAAAAAGAAACCTTTTTGTCAATACCAATTCAGCAATCTGCACCAAAAAACAGGTAGAAGGTTTACAGGATGAATCTCTACAATTTAAATTGTCTTCAATAACTGCCAAAGCTTCTTCCTGAGGGATATTGGTGTACAAGGAGGCTACATCCATAGTCACCAGGGTCAATTCATCATTCACAGATTCTAGATCCAAATTATCTAAGATATTAAGAAAATCTTGTGAATCTCTAGTATATGATTTTAATGATGAAACAAAAGGTCTCAAAAGGAATCTAAATACTGGGATAATGGTTCTAAAATGGAACCATTCCCAGACACTATAGGTCTGCCTGGTGGCTTTTCTTCTTATGGATCTTTGGAATCCTATAGAAGAGTGGAATTCTCTCATCGCTCTCTAATAAAAAATCAAATTCCTGCTGAATAATAAATTTGGCCAGTCATTAACCCTTCATAAACCAATATTTTGATATTCTGTTTCAAATCTATAAATTACTTATTTATGATCCTATAGTATAATTAATTACCTAACTTCTAGCTTCTGCTAAATAACAGTCCTTGTCCCAAATAACTATTGTCCCTCCTTTATCCGCTGGCTTGACAATAATACTTGGCTCCTTATTTAGTGATTCCAGTGCCAATCTCTGTCAGCTTTACTTTCTGCCATACTCGTTTGGGAGCAGCATCTATTTTCTTTAGTTCAGCCTCAAGTAATTCCTAAAACACTTTAATCCTAGGATTATTAGTAGGTGGAAAAAAGGTTGACGTGGACCTAAAATTCAACCCAGGAAAACTCATTTGGATCAATGATATTGGTTTTAAACCAATCATCTCCTCCATCCCATTACTCCTTCCTGGCCACACTCTATTTGAAATAACTGTTTTGGCACACAGCTCAAAACAAAACAAAACACACTGTGCACCAAAACCATAATCTCTGGAACCAAAATACCATGCAGTAAGCTATTTTGATTCCTTTTCAGGACACTGAATACAGCCTTTTAAAAGTTGTATTCAATTTCTCTCTGAATCTGAATGTACAGTCCTATACTATCAATACCTTAAGTGAGCATATACATTTGTGCATGCCAACATGAAACCTGCCCAAGCAATTTCTTCACAAGAAAATGGCAGAAGTTCCCTTACTGGAGTTTCTTCTACTAATGCTGGATATAACCTAGTATATCCAGTAGAAAGTAATACCTCACCCCTGCCCTAAAAAGTAAGGGTGGCTGAGATGATCTAATAAAACACTCTACAATGCTGTTTCCATCAATGAGTATTTTAGACAAGCACCTCCACACCCACCTCCCACCCATTATACATGTTGCAGGGCTGCAGATCTCCATGGGGCACCACTGCAGCCCTGCAACAAGTATAATGGATGGGAGGTGGGTGGGTAGTGGGTGTGGAGGTGCTTGTCTAAAAGCACTCTATGGGTATTTTCAGACGTTACGGGCGGCCGGTTCACCACAGTGAACCACCAGGGGGGGCGAACAGCGCAACCACGCCCGGGGGTTGGAAAACGACCCAAACAGACGTGCCGGGAACGGGACCACGGGCCGGAACCGGGCCGCACCATCGCGGCCCGTGGCAGCACAACAGACGTGCAGCCGAACCCCCGCCGGGCGCTAAACCCCCACAAGGCACCGGGCAGGGGCGGGACACAGACATGGCCGCCTGAGGGCAAACGAAGCCACAAGGCACACAAGGGAACGCCCACACAAGGGAAACGGGAAGGGAGGGGGGAAGAGCGAGAACAGGCTGACAGCCGGCTCACACAGCGGTCCCGCAGCGGGGCACAATGCACGGCCACACGCCCGGGCACACACACACACACACACACACACACACACACACCAGGGAAAGGCCGGGAAGGGGGGGCAGGGGCGCCCGGAACACCCCACCCGGAACACCGGCAGGGACGGGGGGGGCACCACCACGGGGCAAGGCACAGACAGCAGCAACCCCCACCCCCACGCCACCCCAGTCCAGTCCAGTCCAAGGAGGTGCCCCCACAGGAACAGAGGCAGTCTCGGAGGGGGGGGGGGACCCCCGGAGCAAGGCACGTTGGGGGCCCCCAAAGCACAGCGAGGCCGGCGGAGGGGCGCCAGGAGGAGGAGGAAGGGGGCCCCACAGTCAAAGGCTGGCACAGGCAGGGCAGCCGGGTCCAGCGGTGCTCCTCCGCAGCACCAGCGACGCTCAGGCAGCACCCACGGAGTCACGGGGATGGAGGGGGCCCAGGACCACGGCCAGGGGCAGCAGCAAGCAGCGAGGCGGGCGGGAGCTCACCGAGGTGGGGTCCGCAGGTCGGGAGCGGCCAGCGGGGACCAGGCCCCCCCCCGGGCCGGGGCGGGAGCCCACACGGGGGCACCACGCCGGGGGGGGCAGGCCAGCGACGCGGGGCTCACGGGCCGCTGCCGGGGGCCCCGCTGGCCCCAGGGCCCGGGTGGCCCGCCCGGTGGACCAGGTGGGGCCAGTGCAGCATGCCCCGGCGGTACCCCTGCAAGGACATGTAGTGGGCGATCAGGTAGTAGGCCTCGAAGGGATCGGGCATGGTGAGGGCCAGCTGCACATCCACACGCGCCCACACCGCCAACAGGGATGACATCTCCACCGCGGAGGGCTCCGGCACACAGCAGGCAGCAGAAGGGGGCCACGGAAGATGCCCCAGCTCCAGAAGCCGCTGGAACGCCGCCCCACGGGTGCGCTGGTACCCACGGGCCCCGTGAACACAGGAGAAGTAGGTCACGGCCAAGGCAGGGCCACCCTCGGCCAGGCACTCCGAGTAGGCGCCCAGACCACACACCACCAGCGCTGACACGGTCTCCGAGGCGCTCCAGGGCACATGGGCGCACAGCACCTCCGGGATGCGCCCCTCGGGGAAACGAGCCAGCCCCAGGGCCTCCGCATGCAGCCGGCAATCACGGGCGCTCACCACATGGCCAAAGTAACGGAGCCCGGAGCTCAGGCTCTCGTAGGCACCTGCACGGCTCCCCGGCCCGGCCAGGAGCAGCTGCACGGCAGGGGTGTGCCACAGGTCGCACAGAGACATGGTCTCGCGGAAGGCCCAGATATGGGGGGCCCCTTGGGGGCCGGACAGCGGGAGCCCCATGGATGGGCAGCCAGCCATGGTCCAGCACAACAGGGAATGGGACACGGAGCCCGGAGGGCACACAGACTGCCCAGGGCCGGGAGAGGCTCGGCCCGGCCCCCGGGACAGGGAACACGGGCCCGCACCGCAACATTGTAGCACAACAGAGCGAGGCGTGGGGTGCGGGCCCGGCACAGCTGCAGAGAACAACAGCGAGCTCTCTGTCTGCCTAATCGCACCTTCAAGGCCATCCCGCTACAAACAGCGAGGGGAGGGGGCCCGGGGTGCTGGGGGCGGGAGCAGCCGGAACGCACCGGCACAGGGCGCGCGCAGGCCCGCGAGGCCGACCCCCGGGCGGAGCCACCAGCACCGGGCCGCCATAAGCGCTCCCAGCCCCCACCGGGGCCCCAGCACCATGGAGCGCGATAGGGCAGGTGGGAACTGGATGTTCCTCGCGCTCGCGGCTGAGTGGCACCGTGACCACACTGAGCAGCTGTGCCTCCTGACCGAGAGGGTGCACCTGGCCGTCCGCCTGCGCTATGTCCTGGCCCTGCGGGCTGGCGTGCGCCTCCGGGGCCAGCAGGCCCGCAGGAGAGTCCGTGGCCGGCTCAGGGCTCGGCGCCGGGCCTGGGGGGCGTGGCTGGCCGCCTGCCGGAGCCTCACCCGGCCCGCTGCGCTCCGAGGGGCCGCGAGGCGGTTCCGCTGGGCAACGCAGACCCTCCGCCGGGCAGCGCTGCTGGCTATGCCCATAGCGCGGAGCCTATGGGTCACGGAGCGGCCCCAGGCCTGGTGGGAGCGGGCCCAGGCCCACTGGGGGGAGGCCGAGTGGGGGTCCCACTTCCGGATGGGCAAGGCCACCCTGCTGCGCCTAGCGGAGCTCCTCGCGCCCTGGCTGGAGCGGCAGCACACCTCCATGCGGGAGCCCATCCCCATGGTCCAGCGGGTGGCCATAGGGGTCTGGGCCCTCGCAACGCCCGACTCCTGCCGCTCCGTGTCCCAGCACTTCGGGGTGGGGCTCAGCACGGTCGCCTGCATCGTGCGGGATGTGTGCGAGGCTGTGGAGGGCGTGCTCCTCGACAGGACCATCCAGCTCCTGGACCAGGGCGCTGTGATGGCTGGCTTCGCGGCCGGGGGCTTCCCGAACTGCATCGGAGCCGTGGACGGCACACACATCGAGATCCTGCGCCCGGCCGCGGGGGAGGCCCTGGAGTATGTGAACCGGCACGGATACTACTCCCTGCACCTGCAGGGGGTGGTGGACCACCGGGCCCGCTTCATAGACATCTACACGGGCAACTCCGGCCGGAGTCACGACGCCAGGATCATGACCATCTCCCCCTTCTATGCCCGCATGTACCGGGGGGACTTCGCGGACATGGGCATGAGGTGGATCGAGGGTGTTCCCATGCCCCCCTGCATCCTGGGGGACCCCGCCTACCCCCTGACCCGCTGGCTGATGAAGGTCTACCCTGTCCCGAGCACCCCTGCGGAGCAGGTATACAATACCCGCCTGTGTGCGAGCCGGACCGTGGTGGAGCGTGCCTTCGGGGCCCTGAAGCAGCGCTGGAGGAGTCTAGCTGGCCGCCTGGACTTCACCGTCCCCACCTCCGCCCTGGTGATCGGTGCCTGCTGCGTTCTGCACAATGTGTGCGAGACCGAGGGGGCGGCCCTGGAGTACCCCGAGCCCCACCGGCCCCCCGGTCCTGTTCCCCTGTACGTGAACGCAGGGAACCCCCGGGAGTACCGGTATGCCAAAAGGATCCGGAACGCCCTTGCAACCCACATCGCCCGGGGGGGCCCGCTGTGAGGGCCTTCCCGCCCCTGGGGGCCCCACCCCCCGTTCCGTGCCCATGCCCCTGTACACGCGGTCCCACAGCCCTGTCCCCCCCACAAACGGGCCGGGGACAACTGTCTCTTTACAACACTTTATTGCCCACACAGTGCACACAATCACCCTGTGCCCCCTCCCCACCCCCGTCCCCGTGACCCCGTCCACCACCCGCCCTCATGTGGCCCTCCCCCTCCCCCCCCTTCCCACCATCCCCCCGCGTTTCCTGGGCCGACCCCTCGTGCGGCCGCTTGGGCCCACCGAGCTCTGGGAGCTCCCCTCCCCCCCACTGTCCGTGTCCCCTGCCGTGTCCTGGGCCGGTCCCGGCCCCGGCAGGGGGCCGGGCGGCGGATGGGCAGCTGTGCCCGGTGCCCCGGTCGCGCCCCGGGGGGGCTGGACCCTCCGGAGGCCCGGGGGCACTGGGAGGCGCATGCGAGGGCCCTGGGGCCGGGGGGGCGCCAGGGGCGGCAGGGCTGGGCCCGGGGGCGCCGAGGGGCCCGGCATGGGGACCTGGGCGGGCAGGGCGCCCGGAGGTGCGCCGGCCATCACGTAGGCACACATGGTGCCCGCATGCAGGAGCAGGGAGGTCCCAATGTCGTGGGACCTGTCCATCTTGGCACTGTGCTCCCGCACCATGCCCTGTATGTCCTGCCGGAGGCCCCTGAGCAGCCCCTGCTGCCGCTGGTGCTCCCGGCGCTCCCGCCTCCGCTCCAGGCGCACCTCCGCCTCCAGCCGGCGGTCTGTCTCCAGGGCCTTCTCCATGGACCGCTCTATGGCCGCCTCCATGCGGTCCACGGAGGCGATCATGCGCTCCCCCTGTTCCTCCGCCCTGCGGACGATGTCCTCCGCTTGCTCCTCCCTGCGCCTGCGGACCCGCGCCCGGTACTCCCGCATCCGCTGGGCTGGGGCCGCGGCCGGCGGAGGCGCCGCGCGCGGGGGCTGCCCTGTGGAAATGGGCGGGTGGGTCAGTGCAGGGCCCTGTCCCCTAGCGGGGTCGGGTCCCGGGGCCCCCTGCCCCCCCTCCCCCACTGAGGCCAGAGGCCCCCCTGGGCTGGCGCCCGGGGGGCCCTCCCGCAATCCCAGCCCTCCCGCCTTACCTGGGTCCGGCACCTGCTCTCCTGTGCCCTCCGCGGGGGCCTGCACCGTCTCGCTGGCCCGGTCCTGGGGCTCCCCATGTCCTGCGGGCGGGAGAGGGGGGAGCGGGTGAAGGGGGCTGGTTGTGGCCCCTGCAGCAGGGCCCCCACCCCCGCCCCTGCCACCGGCCCCCTGGTCGTGCCCCCCCCTGCCCTGGGGGCCCGCTTACCCTCTATGTCCGTCTCCGAGCCTTCGGAGCCCGGCGCCTCACCCTGGGAGTGCTCCCCCTGGGACCACTGGCTGAGGGTGGTGAAGGTGCCGACCTCCGACTCCGCCTGGCCGGCCCGGCGTTGGGATGTCTCCGGGCTGCTGCTGGGGGGGGGCCTTGGGGCTTCTGCGGGTCCCGGGTGGTCCTCCTGGGGGTGGGGGTCCCCTGAGCTCGTGTCTACCGGGCGGGCGGCGAGGGGAGGGGGTACCTCGGCCCGCTCCCTGCCCTGGACCACAGCGCTGCCCACCAGGCGTGGGGCAACTATGGAGCCCTTCATGTGAAGGATGCGGTCCAGGGCATCGTAGTAGGGGGCGGTGCGGGCCCCGTGGCCGGAGCGGCTGTTATTGTCCTTGAGGGCCTTGTACCCCCTCTTGAGCTCCTTGGCCTTGGAGCGACACTGGTTCACAGTGCGCTCGTGCCCCGCCGCCTCCATGTCGCGCACGATGTCCCGGTAGACATGCTCGTTGCGCTGGTTTATTGCGAGCTCCACCTGGTACTCGAGGGTCCCCCAGATCCGTATGAAGTCCCGGGTCTCCTGGAGGCCCCACTGTCCCCCTCTGTGATAGGCCTTCCTCCGGCTGGGCCCCTGCTGTTCCTCCTCCCGGTGCAGCTCCTGCTGCACCTGCCTGTGCTCCTCCTCCACCTCCTCCTGGGGGTGCGCCTCCAGGGGCCGGGGGCCGGGCTCCTCCTGGGGCTCGTCCGCCCGGGCCGACTTTCGTGTCTGGGGGGGGGAAGGGGGGTGGTTGGTTGCTGGGTGAGGGTGTGGGCCCTCTCGGGGGCCCCCTGCCCCCCTGCCCTCCGCCCGGGGTCCCCCTGCCCCCCTGCCTTCCGCCCGGGGTCCCCCCGGCCCCCTCCACAGGGGGTTCCCCTGTGCCCCCTGTTCCCCTCCCAGTGGGTGCCCTTACCCGTTTCCTGGGTGCCTCCTGTGGGCCTGTTCCGGCCGCTGTCCCCGGGGCGGCGCGACCCGGCTGCAGCTGTGGTTGGTGTTCCCGGGGCGCCTCCCTGGTCGGGTGCTCCCGTGTGCCCCCTTCCTGCACCTGTGCCCCCTCCGCCTGCATCGCTGGGCCTGGCTGCACGTCCTCCGCCTCCTGTGCCGCCGCTGTCGCTGCTCGTGCCTCCGGTCTCTTCCGCTTCCCTCCTCGCTCCATCCCGCCACGCTTGCTTGCTGCTGCTCTCGCTTTAAATCTCCCTCCGGTGTTTGTGTTGGTGCTGGTTGCCTGGCAGCGACGCTGCGTGCCTCGTCCCCGGCCGGGGCTCCATTTTTTTGGTTCCGCTGGGGGATTGGCGTCCAGACGTTACTTTTGCTTGGTTCCCTGTGGGGGTTGGTTTGACCACGCTTCCCGAGACCTTCCCCCGGCTAGCCCGGGAAGCGTGGTTGAACCTGACCCCATGTGGGTATTGAGCGTGGTGAACATCTGGCGCACGCCGTTCAGACGTTCAGGGCCTTTTGGCCCCGCGGGGGGGTTGAGCGTGGTTCAGTGTGGTTCAGCGTGATCTCGTAACGTCTGAAATCACCCTTTGTCTTCAGGTCAGTATTCATTTCTGATTGAATACTACAGGTGAATGAATAACATGAAAGATTAATTTTCTTTCTGTCTACATGCTGATTCTGAAAATAGCATGGTGCCTACAATATTGCACCCGAGTTAGTACACTAGTATTGCCATGGTTACTGCTTCTTACGTGTACAAAATTCTGCATATTTATTCCTTTACAATGTGTCTCTGCCCTTCAGGTTTTTTAAAGGGACAATACAGAGTGTTACACATTAAGCAGAAAGGAAGAGAAAGAATAGAGCAAACCTGGCTTGATCACTGAATCCATTGACTTCAGTAGGCTTTGGATAAACCTCAACCGTGATAATCTACCCAAAGAACCAGTCTGATCTGCCCATACCTGATAATAAATAATACTAAAAAATTAAAGGTGATTTATATCTTCAAAGTGCTTTATTGACAACCTAGCAGCAGTGAAGTAGGTTTAAAAAAATGTATTTTTATTTCAGTTTTACAGCGGGGAAGCAACAGAGAGGAGGTTAGGGTCTTCATTTTAAAAAGGGTGTTTTTTTGGAAGTTCTCATGTTAGGATGCTGCTTGGTATGAGGTATCCTAATGCCCAATATTCAGAATAAAGGTGCACCTCAAACTCCAGTGTTCTGCTGTCATCAAAATTGGGTCCCAAGTGTCCCATCTCGGACAGCAAACACAAGACAGCCAAATTAGCAGGCCACATTTGAAATTATTTATTTATTTAGATTTGTTATTCCCTGCCCCTCCCACATCCCAAAAGCTCAGGGCAGGTTGCATTAGTATATGTTAAAATGTTTTTAAAATACACATAAGTAAAATTAGTTTAAATTCCTTATCCTAAACCACTTTCCTTATCTCTATCCCTTCCTGCCAAATGGCTAAATAAGTCTTGCACTCCCTTTGGAAAATGAGAAGGCTTTGTCTTAGGCAAGCCTCCAGGAGAAGGGAGTCCTATAGGTGTGGGGCAGCTACTCAGAATGCTGCACAAACTTGGAGGGCAGATGGTACATGCACGAGAGGGCTCTCAACTGATCTCAAAGGCTGCTATGGAACTTAAGGGGAAATGTGGTTTTTCAGAGGGATGTGGTTTTTCCTAGAGGACACAATGTTAGGGTGCTTGCACACGTTACCTGGGAGGGAAACTTCTGTGATGGCAATCATGGCTCTATTATCATTAGCACACGTAGAAATGCGCAATTCCGCTTTCCCCCCTTGAGAACAAGAGGAAACACCCGTGAGTGTAAGAGCTACAACTGGGGATCTGGTTGTGCACAAGTATTGTCACAGGAGAAAAGCAGAACTGCACATTTCTATATGTGCTAATTCCCATGACATTAGAGCCATGATTGCCATCACAGCAGTCTTCCCCCCGCCCCAGGTAACGTATAGTATGCAACCGCTCAGTGGCTCTAAAACAGGAATGGTTCAATGCAAAATACATTCAATATGCTGTGTCCTTGGGTGCCCAGGATAAGCAGTATGTCTTATCCACCACTATTTGGTATCCAGATGATCTGTGGTATCCGACACAATTCGGAAAGGTCTGGATACCGAGCACTAGCTGTTTATTGTTTAGCAGATTAACCATTTCACTGTGTTTATTACTATTTTGGATTTATACCCTGCCCTTCTCCCTAAAGGACTCAAAGAAATACAAAAACACAACCTACATCAATATGAAATTTAAAATGACTTGCATATAAAAACCAAGTATAAAAACAACAATCTTTTGTCCTTCACCCCCATGCTTGAATCTCTCCCCATTCCCCCCTCACAGAGGGATCAGGAGTAGTCCTTACCTTCCCATACCCCCCTCACAGAGGGATCAAGGCATAACCCTCCTCCCATACTCCACCCCATGCCCATAATACCCTCCCCTTCTCACAGAGGGTCCCCCCCACACACCTCAAACACTCCCTACCCAACTGTACTTTGTCCCCACTCCTTAAAAAAGCAGTAAAAAGCCATAACCAGCATCAGACAGGTCTCCAATAAACTTGCAGTCAAATAAGAAGTCCGGTTCCATGCCTTCATCACCACTCACTAGATGGGCTCGGGAGCCCTTCAAATACCAGTAAGATGGTGGGGGTAGCACAAATTAACAGGAGGGTGTGACCCAGAAAGCAGCTCCTCCAACCGGAGAGTGTCCCAGCATTCCCCTTCCCTGAGGTATTATGTTACCGCACAATATTGCAGTGTGCTGTTTACCATACTGTCATCTACCCACAATTTCTGTCCTGCTTACTCCCTCCCTCCCCACTCCAGACCTGGTTTTATTTACTTTTTTAAATTCAAATTTATACACCACACTTCCCCCTAAAACTTAGGGCAGTTTACAAAATAAGAACTGCATACAATACATACAAATATATAAAAATCACCTAAAAAATTCCTCCCCAATGTCCTAGAAAGAAACCCCCCATACAGCCACTATCCCTGCCTGTCAAATGTTTGCCAAAAAAGAAAGGTCTTGCATTGCCTACTGAAAATACTCGGGCTTAGATGAACCTCCAGGAGAAAATTCGGAACATGGTAATATGGCAATACAGTAATAGTAATATGGCAAACCGGTTAACTGTTGCTGTATTAGCTGGTTATTTGTTTTGGCAGTTAGCCATTGCAGTAATTGGTTTATGGCCAAATAATGGCCAAACTATCCGGAATGGCAGATATTAAACATATTTGGTTCAGCTCTAATAAACAGTAAAGGGACGGACTCAAAGGCCAAAGAACAGTACCTAAATCAAACACAATGGCAAGAATATATTATACATCTCACAAGGGCTGCTTCTCATACTCTCAGCCAGCACTTACTTGGTCAGTTTTAACAAACCCACTGCACTGACTCGCTAAGAAATGGAAATGCTATCTGGTTACATTCTTGTTTGCATGTGGCCAGAGTGTTCTAGCAATAGGAATTTAAAACAATTGATTTGAACACAGTGGCCTAGCTTAATTGTAGCTTTCAGCAGAAGGTGGTGAAGTTGTATCAGAGATTAATGGGACTCCAAGCCTATTGTTTACCACAGGTTAAAGGTTTTACTAGACAGCCCAGGGGGAAAGAAGAGGAAAGATTCATTTGGGAAAATAGTTAAAGTCTACAGGTTAATGTGATACCTTTTATTGCCAAAATTCAGGAAATAATTTTCCAGGGGATCTGTCGGTATTGGCACTGTTCTGTAACAGCACGTTCTGTGTTCAGCAGTGCAGATTTTGACCTGCAGTAATAGCACAATTTACTTTGTTCTTCTCTTACAAAAGTAACACTCTTCTTTAAAATATTTTAAAACTGTGTAATAAAGCTGAGATCTGTAGTCTTTGATACAATCAAATGGCGTTAGCTGAAGACAGCAAAGTAAACTCTTCAGGATGGATTTCTGTAACCACTTGAGATGAATACTACAATGGAGGGGTCTGGAATAAGTATATTTGTTTGCTTATTTATTTGGACTTTTATCCCACCCTATCCTGAAAGCCACAGGCTCGGGTCAAGCTACAATACAACCAACCCATCCCAAGTTGTTATAAGGAAGTTCAGCTGGAGGGGGTATAGTGCCAAGCTGGTTTGCTTTTAATCAACTTTTTACACTTCCATAGCAATTTGAATCCGTACATATCAAAGCACTTTACAAGTCATCATTATGCAAACCTGCCACCATTTCAAAATCTAGAAGAGGTTGGCTTATTCATTTGGGCACCACTCTAAGATCCACGCAAATGCCACCTGGCAGGGACGAGGCAGGGCTTCAGTGGCTGCTATGGGTGGCAACACAGTAGGGAGGCAGGGGACTTGGCTGGGGGCACCCTGCATGCACACACTGTGTATGAGACCCATAAACCTATACAGTGAAAAATATAGACACTTTGTAGAGACTATTTCCTTTTTTTCTTCCTTTCACTCCTTTCCCTCTCTTTATCCCTTTATCTTAATCTTTCTTTCTAGCCCTGCAGTTTCTGTTTATTTCTTTATTTCTTTGATGTGTTCTCTTTATTTTTGTTTCCTACCTGTCCCTTTCTGCTTTTTTTTTTCTTTTTTAAAAGCGTGGGAAGCAATGAGACAAGGAGTGGCGGAGAGGGAGCTCTAGGGCTCCATATTTTGCCGCTGCACAACGTTGTGTAGAACTGCTGCTATAGAAATGAAAAGTAGTAGTGAAGAAACGGAAAGAGAGAGGTGAAGACTTGGACCAAAATTTCCAAACTATCCGGGCCTGAAAGTGGTGTAGGAAAAGCAATATTTAAACATTTAGGTTGAATTTTTGGCACAGTAGCACTTCACAGGTGCCACTGGCTTCAACTCTCCTTGGGGCTTGGTCTGCACCGCAGAAATTTATTTGCAGTGCAATCCTCCATCAGATAATACACATGGTAGCAGTTAGCATCTGTGCAAGGATCAATGAAGTAAACGGGACTAAAAAGCTCATACTTATTGCTGCACCTAAGGACTGTGCTGCTCATGTCCAAATACCATTGGCCTGTAACTGGGCTTATTCCACAAGACGAGAAAGGGAACCTCTCTGGTTCATGGGGATTTATTTAAGAACTGCATGCTCACTCCATTGGGGAGCATCTTTGCCTCCCATTCCCCATTCTGCATTCCCCATTCCCTCAAAAAAACCGGGGCGCCCTATGAAATGGTGGTGTGGCCCTCTCCTAACCTAGGGCGCATAATGAATTACTAATTCACCTGTTAGAAAAGGGGAAATGTTACTGTCTTAATGTTTGATGTTGGGTTAAACATAGTATCTCCTTCATGGCCCAGGGCCCCTGCATTGTAGGTCTGTATGCTACACATATCTGTTATTCCTAGTTTAAGTGTTTTTAAATGTTGTTAGCGCACCGAGATGCTTGTAGCAAGAGGGAGCAGTATATAAATTTTAATAATAAATAAATAATTCATGGTTGCCCATACGTTGCCCACCCCTGGTCCCTCTAATCTCTCCAGACCGAGCTCCCCTACGACTCGGTGGGTCGGTATTTTGCGCCTATGCTACGCACTCTCATGTTGCCATTTGAAATTTATTCATGGGTCCCCCTGCGTAGTCTGCACCTGCCTGGATCCAGCCCTGCTCCCTTCCTCCGTCTAGTCTACCATCAACGAGAAGTCTTCACCCAATTAGATTTATATCTGCAAATGGAAACTAAAACTGGAAATGTCAATAACCCGCCCTGAGCCCTCGGGAAAGGGTGGGGTCGGGGATATTGTACATTTACATAAATACATAGCAATTTTGATTCTAACCGCCAAGATTTGGGGCTGGCTGTATTCTGTCCCTTGCCTCCTAACTGCTGCGCTCCCATCCTCCTCTCGCCTCCACCCAGGGTGGGGCGGGGGCAGTTCCGGGCAAGCAAAGGGCGGGGGATCAGCAGCCTCTCCTCCCCGGCCGCTCTTGGGCATGTGCAGACACTTGGCACCCGCTCCCACACCGAGCTGTAACACTGCGGTAGTGAGCGGTGCTCCGAGTCCGGGGGCTGGGCTGGGGCGGGGAAAGGGGGCGGGGCCCGAGAAGGGAGGCGGGTCCGGAGGGCTCGCCGCCGCCGCGTCCCGGCGACAAACACACAGGCTTGTGGGGGCGTTGAGCAGTCAGACCGGCTGGCTGCAGCAGCAGGCTCTATACAGCATCCTTGCTCGGTGCCCGGTGCGCATCTTTGTGTCGGCAGCATCTGAGCCCAGGTAAGGGGACCCCCCCGTCTCATACCCATGTACCGGACAATCCCTGCTGTTTCTCCCCCCACCGGAGGTAGCTCCCATTCAGACCGGGATACTGGAGAGGGCTGAGCTGTCAGACTCGCCCACCGCCTGCCAACACAGACCCAGCCCTGGCCCCTCGAAGGAGTAGCAAATAGCGCTAGCCAGCATCTAGTCACCCAAGTCTATCCTGCTCAGATCCCAAGCTACAGAGTCACTCAGATAACTCGGCTAGGGAGCCACCAGGCTGAAAGGCGATATTGCCTACCAAGGTGAGTGAAACTGACTAGCAGTTCTAGGCAAGGTCTCAGGCTCCTCTGAATGAGTATTTGTGATGTCCAGACTAGCAAATCATCTAGGCTCAAAAACCAATGAGGGCAGTAAGTACCGAGCTGCGCAGAGGGGTTTGGGGATGTGGAAAGCACTGGCAAAATTGAGACAGACACAAATGAAAAGCGACTGCTTGTGCTGATGCAGATTTCGAGTCAGTTTCTCTGCATTTTCAGCAGGGTTTTGTGCCTGGTGTTTCAGAAGAAGAGGGGGGGAGGGGAGGGTGTATAGAGAAAAGTCAGCCCCAAATACACCACTATGAGCTCTGTTGAGTCAACTGAAAAGCACAATATTTTGGAAATTGCCTTCTGGAAAGAGAGGGTGTTTCTTGGTTACAGGGATGCTTCCCGGTCCCCACCCCTCTTTTGTTTAAGGATGAAAATTTCAAGAAAGTGGGGAGGGGTGGAGACAGGGGTTTGGAGAAATCTCCCTCTACCTACTAGCAATTAAGAAACTGAGTTATTTGGGTGTGTATTTTTCCAAAGTGGGGACTTTGAGGATTGGAAACATTTTTAGGGAGAAGAAGCTTTGATCAAAGCCAGACACATTTGCAAGGGTTCTGGGTATCATCTGTTGTGCCCATCTTTAACCAAAGTACCTTGAAGGTGGCAATAGCAAATAAAAACGGAACCATGTTCCAAGCACGTTTGTATTATTGTCCTAATAGTGACAGGTACTTTAGTCCAATCATTCTGGAATCTGGAACATCTTTCGGTGTGCCATAAATATAATACCCCTGAAAGGATGTAACATTAACCGTAAGCTTCTCTAAAAGGATCTGGAAGGCTAGAGAAAGAGCATTGTTCTGTTAGAGGGAAGGGGAGGGTGGGGGGACTGTAAGCACTTTTAATTTGCATCCGAAAAATTCTTTGTATTGAGGCGAGCAGACATGGCAAAGGGAGTACCTGCCAACCAGGGGGCTTACAACCGCAGTGAGGCAGTGAAGAACAAAGCCTTTTTATGTAAGGGAGAAAATATGCAAAGTATTTCGTGCTTGGGCTGCTGCAGGTAGGAACAGCAGAATCCCAGTAAATGCGGATCTCTGCTGTGTTGAATGCATGGCTGGATGTGATCAACCAAATAAAGACTCCTTGATTCAATCTGTTGTATATATTTGTTTGAGCCACTGCTTCTAACCTCTCCTTTTAATGGGGTGTGCTTTCTGGAAATACAGCTTTGGAGGAAAGGGGTGTGTGCTCATATGGGCTGGGAGAACTCCTTTCTCCATTTAAAATCAAATTGCAACACAGATGCCGGGTTCTTTTTCTACCACAAGCAAGTATTTCCATTTTCCATTTTTGTCCTTTGAAATAAAGATCTGGATTGCATTGCGTCTGGATTTTACGTACAGCAGTATTGCCTGTATCTACCAGGAGGCTGTTAATGTATGCATGCCATTTTGATTAATTGCTGTATGCAGACTCTTCCCTAAGAATTATTTTGATCTGATAAGTCCATTTCATAATTTGCTGTAACACTTATTTGCTTTGGCAAATGATATTTCTCCTTCCACCTTCTGCCTCAAAGAATAATTTGTCAGACTGCACTAAATATATGGAATCTGCATAGAAAATGGGTCCCCCCTTCCATACAGGATTCAAGAACATTTTCTTTTTCTTTTCCTCCATCCTCTGGGCGTGGGTGGGACCTGTTCCACACACCTGTGCTTGCTTTAGGCTTCTGACTGTGTCTAGACTACAGATATTGGAGCCAGCACACTGAGGAGGTGTCTCAGCTGCAGGACTTATTTGTTTTCTATAGCTGCTCCTCCTTCCCTCCCTAACTGATGACTGATCACAGCATCTTGGCTCTTGTTGGGAAGACAGAGAGAATGTGCTGAGAGAGCATTTACCCAGCGGAACTGGCACTGATGCAACTTCATAGGTTAGTACGAGAGGTGCCTCTCAAACAGCAGCACTCCATAGCTAGTGTAAATTGCAGCCACCTGCCTACATGTGGCATATCTCAGCTTATTAAAGAGGCACCAACTAGAGCTAGGCTGCGCAGCATGCAACCTGCACAGCAAATTTTGTTTGGCTTAGGGATGTTTGATGAAGGGCACAGTCCAATCAACAGAGGTAACTACTTAGATGTAGGGTGTTAACAGATGAGACGGTAGCCTGGAATAGCCAGCAGCAGCTTTGGAGCCATGTGCCCAGCTATTAGGTACCCACCAGATGTTAGCCACCCACACAGGGCTGATACTGACAGCATCATCCTGCCCCTGGGAAAGCTGATGATGCCGTGCAAACCAATCCAGGGTACTGCACTTCTCTGTGGCTGCCTCTCATCTGTTGTGGTGGGCCACCGTGTGCACACATGGCCTGGGGACCCCGTCTGTTAGTGTGTGCACAGCCACTCTATGCGTTCAGGTCCTCTGGGGCCATAGAGACCTGGGAGCATCAGCTAGAGCAGTCGGGGGAGTGACCATGTCTCAGTGGTGGGGCACGGGTGGTGGGAAGTGGAGAGCATCACCAGCCTGTTTGTTGGGGTGCTGCATTCAACCCAGAGAGTGGTGGCTGCGTGGGGCTCCACAGAAACAGCCTCAGCTGTTTTCATCCTTGATTAAATCAAAGTGACTACTCCACTTTGGTAACATTCAGACAAACCGTGTAAACCAAAGTAGTACTGTATCAATTTCCCCCCTGTTGAAATCACCATCATTACACTGGTAAGTGGTCACATGAACAATTACTTCAAAATACAAGAAAAGGGCAGCATGTAATCCTGATTTTTCAGGAGTACATACTACTTTTCCTACTCCTAAATAACGTCAATTTAGCACTCTACTTGTGTGAACACTGTAGAAGCAAAACAGAAGTAAGGTCTAACTACGTCAAATTATTTTTTTGTTGGAATATAGCCAAAATCATGAGGACTTCAGCTATCTTTTTGCTCAAAAAAAAAAGAGGAAGTTTCTAATATTTATGGTTGCAAAAAAAAAAAGTTTGAAAATACGGTTGTGGTGGGACCTAAATGTTCAGAAACCAAAAGACCACCTAATTTTAATAATTTGGCTAAATGAGATTTTTTTTTAAAAAAACAACAACAAACCAATCATGTTTTTTAGATTCATGACTTTCAAACATTTGAAGTTTGAAATACCAGGGCTCTTGGGTACCCCATCTGACTGGATCACTGTTATTGGGACCCACTTCACACACAACTAGGTCCCTTTCTCCTGATGCTTGGCTAGAAAAATACCAAGGACAGAAGCCTTTTCTCAAAGAGTTACTGCCCTGCCAAATTCTCTCTTCCCCCCCCCCCCCCCCCCCGAATCTTTTTCAGGGACAGGGGACACAGAGATGCAACATTAGCCCCTCCAACTAGGAGCCCTTCTCCCCCCTCCTCCCCCACCAGCAATGTCAGTCATGTGTGCTGGCTTGAAGAGTAACTTACTTTACTTACTGCAGCCTAGTGCAAGTAAAACTCATTAGTGGCCCATTTGATCATTTAAGTTATGCAGCCCGAATCTAAAGCTCCTGGGTTGAGGCTTTACCATTGTTTCTTTCACTGGTGTTCATTTGCAAAGGGCTTGACACTAATACTGCACTCCAAAAGATAAAATGGCGTGCAGCATCTGTACCAGGAGTTCCCATAAGAACACAAGTAGTGCTGTACTGGGTCAGACCAATGGTCCATCAAGCCCAGTTTCCTGTCTCCGACAGTCTCCAATCTCTGTCTCTTGAGAGAATTACCCAACAGGTCACCTGTTGTTCCAGCCCCCAACAGTAAGAGGTTACGTCCCCCAAACCTACTTGACTAATAGCCATTAATAATGGACCTATCCACCAAGAACTTATCCAATCCATTTTTAAAACTAGCTACACTACTGGCCTTGAGCACTTCCTCTGGCAATAAATTCCACAAGTTAACTGCGCACTAAGTGAAAAAATACTTTCTCATTCATTTAAAATCTGCTGCCAGTTAATTTCTTGGAGTGCTCCCTTGTTCTAGTACTGTTAGAGAGGGTAAATAACTGCTTCCTAGTTACGTGTTCCACACCACTCATGATTTTATAAACCTCCATCATATCCCCCCTGTCATCTCTTCTCCAAGCTGAAGAGTCTCAATCCATCAAGCCTCTCTTCACACAGAAGCCGTTCCATACCTTTGATCATTTTTGTTGTCCTTCTCTGTACCTTTTCTAGTTCTGCTATGTCTTTTTTAAGGTGGGGCGACAAGAACAGCACACAATATTCCAGGTGTGGTCATCCCATAGATTTATAGAGAGAGGCATTACTTCCCATACTAGGGGATTTCAAGTGAAGTTACCACATTGCTGAATGGGTTCCCAAAAATAGTGGGTTTGCATTAAGGGTGCAGAACCTACAGCGCCTAGGCCAAACCCAGCCTGTGGCTGTTTTTTACCTTTCCATATCCTGCATATGGACCATGGACCCAGTCTCAACCCACAAGCACTGAAGGAGCATGCTCAGGGGGAAGAGAGAAGGGATGAGGGTGTGCACTCAGTGACAGAGGGTGGATCCACAGCACAGAGCCACGTGGGGAACCTCAAGCCTGGGAGCCAAATGCAGCCTTCACTAGTTTTATTTTGCCCCTTTCCCGTGCCTCAATCTGGGCCCTGGATCCAGTTCCTATCCCCATGCACTGAAAGACTGAGCTCAGAGTAAGGGATCCGATATAAGGGCATGAACACAACAATACAGGACAGATCCCTGAAACAGATTTGGACCCTCCTTTTCCCTTCAGCACCTCTACCCCGTAACTTCCAATGGTTCTGGGAGGGAAAAGATTCTGCACCCTTGACCCTCCCCTCATCCTGAGCACAGCCCTGCTTCCAACTCCCATCCGGCCTCTGGAACTTGCACTAATTTTCAAAGTGGCCTGTGGGAGGGTGTTTCCCACCCCCTGTTCCAAATCATTAGAGATGCTAATTTCTAAGTTTATTTATATTTATTTATTTCCAACATTTATATCCCGCCTCTCCTGCCTAGGCAGCTTGCAGCGGCTTACAAAAATTAAAATATTAAAAAAAATACAGAAAATATATAAAATACATAAAAGGGAGGCATAAAAGAAAATAAAAAACCCATCCACCCTCACCCCCTTTTGCCCACCTCCATCACCAAAGGCTTGGCAGAACAGTCAGGTCTTGCACTGTTGCCGAAATGAGGCGAGGTGCGGGGCCACCCATGCCTCCGCCAGAAGGGAGTTCCACAGCCTGGGCGCTGCCACCAAGAACACTCTCTCCATTGTAGCCCCTGCGCCACCCGGGGGACACCAAGGAGGGTGGACCGCAGGGGTCGATTCAGGGCACGGAGGGTGAAGCAGTTGCGCAGAAAGGAGGGGCCTAGACCGTGTAAGGCTTTATAGGTAAGCACCAACACTTTGAATCAGGCTCAGAAGACTATCGGCAGCCAGTGCAGTTCTCGGAGCACTGGTGTAATGTGCTCACGGCGACCCGTTCCCATAAGGAGATGGGCCGCCACATTCTGCACCAGCTGCAGTCTCCAGACTGTCACAAAAGGTAGCCCCACGTAGAGCACATTACAATAGTCTAATCTTGAGGTGATGAACGCATGGATGACAGTGGCCAGGTCGGAGTCAGAGACATACAGCCGAAGCCGTCACCCCAGATGTAATTGGCGGAAAGCACTCCTCGCCACAGCCTCAACCTGGAGATCCAGGCGAAGCTACGGATCGAGGAGCCTGAGAGACCAGTGAGGGACGAACCCCATCAATGATGGGGGATGTCACACCCACCGCCAAGAAGTTGCAATGAAATTTCCTAATGCAAATGTTCAAAGTTTGTGGTCGCAAGGACTTCTTTTGTCTCTCAGTTGGGCCCCAACATGAAAAAAGAACTTCTGACCTGTCCCCCAAAATAGATCAGGGTAAAATTTTCAAAATGTGACTTAAGAGCCTAAGCCCTAAAAATGATTTTGACCTAGTCCCCCGTGGAGTCTTAAGTCCTGTTGATTTTTTTTTTTTTGATTTTTTTAAATTGAGACAAGCAGCATGATCGTCCTGGTGGGAAAGCACACAAGTTCAATTCATTTAGTGGGACTTATATCTGTGCTATCTGCTGGTGCATGTGCTATCCTGCTGGAGGCTCATGCCAATAGGCACCTATGGCACTTAAATACTTTTTAAAATCTTGTCCCAAATCCTTATTTTATTTACTCATTGCTTGACAGTGTATTTAACTTGGTGCTATATGAGAAACTAAATGGAACCCTTGCTTTCCCCAAGGAGCTAATAAACTAAGTTCCTCATCCTGCAAAGATTTCTCCAAGTGATTACTTTTACACAGTGGGACTTGTGACTCTTGCAAGGCTGCCGTGTACAAGCTAAGCACCTGCAGATGTTCTTGCATGATCAGGGTCTTTTAACTCATGGGATCACTATTGTACATGCTTTAGTCATGCAAGCACAGTGAGCAAGATTTTACATTATTGTTTATCATGTATGCAGTGTTTTCCATGTTCAAAGAGCTTTGCGGTCCTTATCTAGTTGAAGCTAGGGGTGTACAGAAGGCACCCCTACCATTTTTGTTTTAGTTTTCATTTACAAAAAAACCTTCCTTTTCAGGGTTTCATAAATGACTCTACTGTTTGGGGGGTTTGGGGTTTATTTTATTAAAAATTAATTTTAAAATATCACAGTGCATGCGCAGAATGGCCCAGCGGCCATTTAACGCATATGCGGTGATCTTTAAATTACTTTTAAATAAAAAACAATTTAAATTACTTAACACACACACAATGGGCACCAGGGCCATTGTGTGCATGTGTGCCCTTTCCCAAAATAGCACCAGCAGCGTCGGCACCCTTCTGGAAAAGTGTGCCCATGCACCTAGTGCACCATACTACTTGTGTGGTAGATCAATCTTGTTCCCATTTTTCAGATGTGGAAGCGAGGTTGAGAGACAGTGACTTGCTCCAGTCCACCCACTGAGTTCATGGCTAGTACAGGTTTCTCAGGTCCAAGTCCAACACTGCAACCATTCAAGTTCATTTTTGTGGGTTACTGCTTCTGCGTATCTTAAACTGATACAGCTGAGTCTGAAACTTCAAACGGGAAAAATACACATAAAGCAATTGCTTTTTCATAAGGGATTTTAGTGCAAATGTTTACTACCAATGTGCAGCACAGTTAAGCTTGTAAAGCAGCTTGTCATTATTTTTACATCAGCTCTTTGACATCCTGGATTTTAAAGGATTTGAAGCAGTTATTACAGTGGATCGTGTCAGTAACCACTAACCACACAGCCATTTGCCTCATTTACGCATTGACACAACACTAATAATAAGCGTTTTAAAGTTCCTAAGCTACATGATCTGCCATAATGGCTCCTCAATGCAATGCTACAGTCCATAGATGAAAAATTTTGTTATCACCAGGAGATTTTTCAGAGCCATTTTCCTTTGAATCAATGTCACACTGCTTTGAGGACGAATTAACGTCTGCCAGGCTCAGTGCACCTGGATTGACTATTAAATCATCCTCCAGGCATTACACTGGGACTGTTCTGGAACCACGGGACTAGATTCTCTACTAATAAGGTGTAAAACCAGGAGTAATTCCAGTTAGGTCACAGCTTTCATGACATTAAAAACTATTCTTATAACTCCACCCCCATCCCAAACGAGTCCTTCCATTGCCTCTACTAGGCTTTTAAATCGGGCCGATAGAGAAGTCATCTGTGATAAAGTACCACTTTCTCTTCTATTGGGAAACTCTTCCTATCCAGTTGCATGGACTATGTAGGCCTCTGTCCTTTATCGAACACTAATGGTCTGATTCTCAGAGGACTCCATCCGTGAGAG
The DNA here is from genome assembly GCA_003113815.1 of Sphenodon punctatus. NCBI lineage: Eukaryota > Metazoa > Chordata > Lepidosauria > Sphenodontia > Sphenodontidae > Sphenodon > Sphenodon punctatus. Next base: position 579,311 of record QEPC01008826.1, read on the forward strand.
CCCCATTGAAGTGAATGGGATTTGTGGAGTGTTTGGTGATCTGCTGTCCAAGCAGGTAGACTCTGCACTAAAGTGGAGCCACAATGGGGGTTAACACACAGGAAGGGAGGCAGCCAGAACCGGTGTTTAATCCGTGGAGTCTCTTCGCCGCTGCCACCCTCATGGGAAGTGTTGGGAGCCTTTCCAATGGGCAGCCCCCTGCCCACAGTTCATGGGCTTGTGCCAGTTGCCAGAGATGACGCTAGCACACTACCCCCTTCAGGGACCTCCTGACAGGTGATCAGCTGCTCCTGTGATCTCACTGTCCCCGGGTGGCCTGGGGACAGTGAGAGATCGCTGGCGGTCTCCCCGCCCCTCAACTGTCAGGTGGCCCCCAGGGACAGCATGATTGCTCACACTCCTCTCCCTCCCCCCTGCCAGCTGAGCGGAGCAAGCTAGCACTGGCTCCGATGGAAAGGGGGATCATGGCCAGGGATAGCTGTGACCTCTCCTTTCCATGCCAACTGCTCTCCTTTCCTGGCAGGAAAAGAACCAAGAGGATCACAGGAACTACGTGACTCCTCCGTTCTGAGGGGGTGTGTGCGCTGGCTTTGATCCTTGTTCCTCCTCTTTCTCACCAGGCAAGGAGAGCAGTGGGCATGGAAAAGGGACTCATGGCCAGGGAAGAAGCTGGAGCCAACACTAACATACCCCTCTCAACTGTCAGCCTCTTGGGATCTCTACTGGTCAGCTGAGAGGGGCACAAATAGCCATACCTCTATGGTGGTGGTGGATCCAGGGCTGTGGAGGACCCTAATGAATGAGACCTGGCCCTGTGGTTGCCCAGGCTAACTCATATGGCATGCTCTCTTTTCCTGGGGACGTTGTGTGGCGCTGCCCCGGGGTAAATATCTGGCAGCCACTGTTCAGACAAGTAGGTAAATCTGGGGCCAAGGGGGACCAATGTCTTGTGTGTTAACACCCATTGACTCCAGAAAGGCTTTGTGTGAGTGCTAAGATCCCAAGTGGAAAGCTGTCAAGGAACCCCACGTTCAAATCCAGTCGAAAGCATGTTAATCAGAAGCCTGAGAAAATAAAATGTTGGGTTCGACAAGCAATGATGAGCAATCCTAGTCTCCTTAAACTGAAAGGGATTACTCGCATGAGCAAAGTTGTTCATGTGCTTATGTGTCATTGGGGCCCCAGTTCCGCAAAGTGTTTCAGCATGCCCCTACTCAGCAAATGTACATAACCTTTAAGCATGTGCTTACCTCCCATTCCAATCAAAGGAATTAAAAAATGAAGACTATATTTAAATGCTTTGAGGCAGTGATGTAGAAAGGATGTGGAGGATTTCGGACAACTCAAAATAAATAAATACTTTAAAACAGCCCAGCATCCTGTCTCCAACAGTGGCTACCTGTGGTTGCTTCAGAGAAGTACCCAACAGGTCATAATGGAGTGATCTGTTCCCTGCTATTTACTTGCACCCTGCAACAAGCAGAGGTTACATCCCCTGGCCAACTTGATGAATAGCCACTTATGGACTTGTCCTCCAAGAGTTTATCCAATCCTTCTTTAAACCCAGCTATGCTATTGTCCTTCAAAATATCCTCTGGCAACAAGTTCTACAAGTTAATTGTATGATGTATGTTGAGTGAAAAAGTACTTCCTTTTCTTTGTTTTAAAATGCTACCAATTAGTTTCTTAGTGTCCCCCCCTAGTTTTGTTTGATAGGGTAAATATCAGCTCCCTATTTACTTGTTCCACACCACTCATGGTTTTGTAAACTTCTATCATATCCCATCTGCCATCTCTTTATGTTGAAGAACCCTAACCTATTGAGTCTCTCTTGTATGGTAGCAATTCCATACTCTTGATCATTTTTGTTGACCTTCTCTGCACTTTCCCTAGTTCTGTATCTTTTTTGAGATGTGATCACCACCTACCAGGAAGCTGTCACATAGGTTTGGGTCCCAGCTGCTGGCCCCAGAGCTTCAAAGAGAGTCTCACAAAAGTGGTGGAGTCGAGGTAGAGAGCGAGAAGAGGCACCCCCGCATCTTCCCAGTATGTGGGCCAAGGTTCAAGTGAGCCCCCTATAGCTATACTTAACATCCCTGCTTTGAGGACAATGGTTTGCTGAATTAGGACCTAGCTCACTATGGGCCTGAGCCACAATCCAGCGAATTTGATGGAAAGACCCCTGTTGACATTGGATCAGATCCAAAAGGATTATTCCTGATGGTGCTGAGCACTCCTCCGAGGTGCTGAAAACCCTCATTTCCTATTGAAGTCAGTACTACCCTGCAAGAATGTTTAACACTCAGCATGATGAGCAAGAAGGATGATGCACTCAGATGTACACAACGGTATAGTGGTACAGTGTGGGGGAAGGGAATCTAACTGGGCTTTTTTCTTTCTCTGTAAATCTAATTCTTTGTTTTCCTCCACTCCACCCCCCTGCTTCATGCAGAGCAGGAGATGGGGCTGCTTATAGAGGTAGACCTGTAGTGTAAGGACAGGATAACAAAACCCTGCATGGCTCTGACTGATAGGGTACAAAGCTGTGCTTTGAATAGAGATGGTTTCCAAAAACCATCTGCCTCAGCAGAGCAGAAAGCTTTTCTTTGGGGAGGCGGGGTGGGAGTGAGGGGGAGGGAGGGTAGAGTTAATCACAGACTCTCCTGTTAAACTTGTGGAACAGTGCTTGTAAATGAGATTCAGTGTGACATTTACAATTGCCTTTCAGATATCAGAATAAAGAACTCGTGTATCTGGGCTGTTAATTTAGATTGCCATTGCTCCTGTGCTAGCCATTAAGAAGATTTGAGTTTTTTTCTTGACCTATTTTCCCTAAACACTAATTGTTTGCTCCTCTGAAAAGAAGAACAAACAAGTTAATACAGTAACTCCTTGCAGTTCTTATACTTGTTTAATATTTTTCCACAAACAAAACCAATTTTTCTTCTGTTGTTTGACTTGGGGGGGAAAAAGAGAGAGAACATTTGGCATTGTTCTTAATGGTGTTAACAGGCATTGACCAGATCGCTTCATTTCTTGGTGTGCCCATTTGCATGAAAATGTGAAAAAGTGTGTTTTTTTGGCGACGTCTGATACGGAAAAATAATGGTCAGATTTATTAAACTCCTGTGTTTCCATTTTGTCTCTACATGAGTCAGACTAGTGCTGTTCGAGTTTACTGATATTCATTACAGTGTGTCCTTATTTCTCTTTAATTATATTTTGTGATGGGTTGTAGCTATATTGTTCCTGTGCTGAGGTAAAAACGTGTTTGTTTGTTTGTTTTTACCAGTGGCTCTCAAACTATGAGGGAGAAAAATTCCCACAGGAAATAACCACATTAAAGGACCAGATTCTTAGTTGGTGTAAATCTCCATATCCTCATTGGCATCAGTGAAGCTGTGCTGATTTAATCCAGTTGGGCATCTGACCCATTCTCTTGAATGGAACTACACTGATTTGCATCAGTTGAGAAATTGGTCCACACCCTTTTTAGTTCTATTGTCTAATTTTTCTTTTAAAGCATGAGCTGCGCTCCACTTGAGTGAGAGAATAAACTTATGCCTGTGAATGAGCTTGCAGTAGGAACTTAGCACTTGAAGAACATTTTGTACATCTTACTCATACGGGTATCCTCCTTAGTCCTTAAGGTCGATTCCGCTACTCACATGATTAAGGAAAGCAACATTTGGTGTTGGTTCTAAAGTCAGGCTGGATCCCACTTAGTGCTGAGTGAGCACTCCTGACGAATGCTTAAGTCACTCACCTCCCACTGAAGTCAGTAAGGGTTGAGTTTGCCTCAGAGAATTGCTTGGCACCCAGCAGGACTGAACCTTTAAGAAGGGCTCGGCAGAATCTCATAGGATCAGCTCCGTCGGTAGTAATGCAATTAGAGCATAATAGCCTTCAGAAAGTTAATTCTGAAAACATCCTCTTCCCTCCATGAGATTTGTCTTCATGTCCACAGGATGAGAATACTAGCTTGCTGTAGATTTTAAAGGTCTTCAATAAAATTCTCGATAATACTCCCAACACATTTATTTTCAGGATAATATGGACAATGAGTGTGGGTTTTCTTTTTTATTTCAGCTTTTGATGTCCATTTACAAGATCAGAAGATATTTTTTCTACTGACTGTGACACCAGAATAAGGAGTATTTTCTTAAAGAATTTCTCAGTAGTCTAATGATGTAAATTAACTCACAAACTTGGGTACATTTAATTATCACAGCGATTGATTAAATAAACTCTGAGATTCTGAAGGGAATGGCAGTGGCTGGTATAATGCTTAGAAATTCTGACTTTTGAGAAGAAACATACGTTATTTGTGACGGCAGTTGCCTGTGGGTTTAGGAGACTATGCCATTAGACTGTGGTAGTCTTTCGTGCTCTAATTCTGCTTCTACTGTAATTAATGGGAGCTTTATCACTGAGCAGAGTTAGACCAATTTTGAGTGCTTTGGAAAATTCCATGCTTGCAGTCCTTTTTAGTACTGGGATGCCCAGCAACTGTTCCTGTGGATGTCAGAATGGGAGAGGAAATACGATATTATGCATGCAACATGGTAACACCCCTGTGAACTGAGCCATTTAACTGTGGTTGAGCCACAGGGCCCATGGTTAGCCACTGCATAAGCCATAGCACAAATTTCATCAGTGTATACATGCACGCTCTCTCCTTCGCTTGTATAATCCACATATTTTGAGCCGGGGTCTGGCCTGTGTTTTGTATATGGCCTAAGCTGCTGTCAATTTTGCCACTCTCCATTCACCAAACTCTCCTCCCATCTCTGAGTTCCCTTAATCAGTTAAGTCGCTGCATTCCTGGTCACAAGCCTGCTTTAGAGCATGCTCAAGACAATATTATTGTTGCCTCTAAGGTTACCACCTCCCTCTGGGCTTTGACATCAGTGGGAGTGAGGTAGAGATGCTGCCCCACTCCTTTCTGATGTAACCCCACCCATTATGGTCACGATGTTCCATGGTGGGTGGGGCCACATTAAAAAGGAGACAAGGCAACGAGGTTGTCACAGCTGTAACCCCGCCCTGTGCAGAGGGCTGTGATGTTGCGATGCTGTGATGCACCACAGGGCTAAAGCCATGTCAGAAAGAGAACGGGGCATATGGGCTGTTGTGCCCCTTTATGACATAACCTCAGCCCTTATAATGTGTTTCGATGTCCATGAAGTGCCATATGGGCAGGGCCATGAGCACTAGGAGGTGGCAACTGAGTGCAGTTGCACCCCTCTGGCTCTTGACCCTTCTGAACCCTTCAGGAAGGGGACATGGGGCAGATGCTCAAAGCCCCTTCCTGGCCTCTTTCCAATGCAATCATGCCCCCTTTCTGAGCATTGTGACATCACTATGCTTGGAAAGGGGTGTGGCTCAGTCAGAAAGGGGCATGGCAAAGAAGCTGTCCTCTCCCCATCTCTCCCTAATGTAAATTCTGCAGGTGCTCACCCCTGGCTGGGGCCACGCTAGGAAGGAAATGGGAAAGTCCTTATAACCCACTTCCTTTCTGACATGGCTTCCCCTGCAGAAGTTCTTGATTTCTCCACATTACTGGGGCAGCCCTGCCTGACCTGCAGAAATCAGGACTACCCTGGGAGCCTGGAGTCTTTCTCAAAACCTGGAGTCTCCAGGAAAACCCCAGAGAGTCACAACTCTATTCCTGGTAAGCATAAGGGCAGACTATCTCTTCCTGTGGAAACAAACCTAGCAGAGTCAAAAGGGGAGGGATTTAGCCATATTGCTTGCGGAAGCCCTGCTCCATGAGCCAAATCTCCCCTGTGACTGTTTATTATTTGGACCTTTTGGATTCCTGGATTTGACCCATGGATCTGGTCCCCACCCTTAAGCACTGAATGAGTGAGCCTGAAGGAAGGGAGTGGCGATGAAGGCAGGGCAGGCACTCAAGGACAGGAGATAGATCCATCGCATAAATCCATGGTCTGGATCTTTCCTTCCTAAGCACCCTTGCCTCCAACTCCTATTTGGCTTGCAGAGCTTGTACTAATTTCCAAAGCATCCCTGGTTAAGATCTCAGGAGTAGGTGTCAGAACCCAGAGACATCTCTGGAGGTCCTGTGCTTCCCCTCGAACTCTCTACACTCTCCCCAGTCACTCCCCAGAGATGTATGATAAGGGGTGCACAGCCACTGACCTCTGAACAGAGAGCTCCATTCTCTTCTCATTCACAAGAGACAGATTACAGAGGAAAGGCAGCCCATGCTGGGTGAGTATTGCCACTCAGAAGCCTGCCATGTTAGCAGATCAGGTTGCTGTGCATGGGTTTGCTACTGCAACAACCCCTTCTGAGAACACACACTAGGGATGGGCGAACGCTGTTCGGATGTTCGGAGTTCGGACCAAACTCTCAAACGACCGAACACTTCGGTTGAGTTCGGATGAGTTCGGGGGCAGGAAAAACGTCTTTCCAGGGCCAAAAATTAGGTTTCAGTTTCGATCTCATTTCGGTTTCGCTATTTTTGAATGTTCGGCCAAGTTCGGCCAAACTGAACTTGTCCGAACCGAACCATCGAACCCAAACTCGGGTTTCGAACCAAACGACTGAACATCCACCATGTTCTGTTCGCCCATCCCTAACACATACCCATGGGGGAAACCAGCATGGGGTTGTCCTCCCCCCCCTTCTCCTCCACCACCCCCCCCCCAGGATATAGGTTTGTGTGAATTAACCTTTACTCATTTATATTTGTGCATGTGAATGCCCCAAGAACCATGGGGCGGCTGTTGGGTTTTGCTGTTGGAGGGGCACTGGGGCAGTAAGGCTGGCAGGCCTAGGGGCATGGTAGGCGGAGCCAGGGGGATGGTAGGTCAGTGGCATGGCATAACCCAGCAGCAAGGAGTTCCCATGGTTAACATCGGATGGAAGAAAACATAGTCTACATGCACAGCAAGCTTAAAATAAATAATTTATAAGCCCAAAACACAGGGAAACACTCAAAACACTGGCAAAACCCAGCAGCAAGGAGTTCCCAGGGTTAACATCAGATGGAAGAAAACAGTCTACATTCACATCAAGCTTAAAATAAATAATTTATAAACCCAAAACACAGGGACCCATCCTTGTAAAGCACCGCAGTTACAACCTGAGTCCAATTTTACCACGCATATCCCTTTTCCAGCATTTTGAACAAAACTGAAATCGCATGACTTGCAGTGACATCTCTCTCAGGATTTCCAAACCTCCATTTTACCACACACCTGTCTCTTATACACATCTAGATGTGTATAAGAGACAGCCCCTGCACTAACCCACTAGCCCCCCCTCCCCTCCCAGTGAACCCAGGAGTCCTGGCTCCCAGCCCTCCGGGCCCCTGCTCTAACCCACTAGCCGCCCACTCCTCTCCCAGGGAACCCAGGAGTCCTGGTTCCCTGGAGCATCCCCCTGCTCTAACCCACTAGCCCCCCACTCCTCTCCCAGGGAACCCAGGAGTCCTGGCTCCCACCCCCCCATCCAAGACAGAGCCAGGACTCCTGGGTTCCCTGGAGCATCCCCCTGCTCTAACCCACTAGCCCCCCACTCCTCTCCCAGGGAACCCAGGAGTCCTGGCTCCCAGCCCCCCTACTCTAACCCACCCCCTCCCCCATGCCCGCCACCCCCACCATGCCCCCATCTCCCCCGGCCCTGCAATTTACTCACTGGCAGTGGCTTGGGCTCAGCTCCAACGTCCTCTCAGCTCCTGAGTCCAGTCCTGATGGATGGCTGCGCGGGAGCTCCCACCAGGCCTGAACTGTTCAGTCGGGTCTGGGAACTGCTGTGCAGCCGGGTTTTCCTCCCTTCCAGAGTTGAGTCAGTTTGACTCGACAGGAAGGGAGGAAAGGACTCAGGGAGGGGGGGACTGGGAGCTGCGTGCGCGGCAGGAGCTCCCAGCCCCCCCCCCCCCGCCCAGCCACGGGACGGGCAGTTCATACCAAGGCGCCTGTATGCAGCGCCCTGGTATGAACTTTCCCCCTGCCTGGCCCCTGCAATGGAACAGTGCCCCCTTTGGCACTGTTCCATTGCAGGGTCCCTTTATGCGGAATGGACGGTGCTTCTAGCCGCCCATTCTGTATAAAGGGAGAAACACCTTCCTTTTGTCACTGAAAGGCTTCCTTAGGAAGCCTTTTGGGGGAGGGGTGTGACTGAGTCACTGGTTGTGTGCACACGCACACAACCAGTGAGAATGTTTGGAGGCTTGGAAAGCGGCCGCGCACGCCACACTGAATGTTTGGAGCCTGACTGAGGCTCCAAACAGCGCAACGCGTGCAGCTATTATTATTTTTTTTTCCCTTTCCTTTTTGGACTCGGGCTCGGCCGGGCCGAGTCCTGGGAGGGGCATTGCCCCTTCTGCACCTAGGCGGCCCACCACCGCTGCAAGGACCAGTTCTTTCAATCACTTATACTTGTAAAGTGCCATGGAAGTCACAGGGATTATCCTTGTGTGTAAGAGCTTGCAGGATTGGGCCTCCATGAGGATCCAGATGGAAAGGTTGGGGTCACTGCGTAAGAGAGATGCCTCCTTGTCTTGCAGTACAAAACCAGAGCTGAGTTACTGGAAGTCTTGCCCCACTTCATTATAGGTTTTTGCTTTTCTGAAGGAAAATTACCTAGACATCCTCTGCTATTTTAGGAAGATCCCAAAATAAACTTTGAGAGCACTCAACAGGTAATTGCAAATTGCAAAAGCAAAGTTGGATTAAATCCCTTGCAGAATCTTTTTTTAAGATTTTTTTTTAAAATCCTTCCCTCTGATTCATAAGTTAATTAATAACATTCATGCTAAAGAACAAGGGAAAGTACATACTGGTGAATACAAAGCTTTCATTATCGGGTGCACTATGAAGTATGCTTCCCAGGCTGTAGGGAACCGATCTTCCAAATAAGGTTTGATGTTGTTAGCTGCCCCAGGTTGCCTGTGGCAAGAGGGACAGGGTATAATTTTTTTAAATAAATAAAATAAAACCTTGGAATGGATAAATTTCAGAATGTCCAATTCTGTCCATTTAAGTCAGGACTGGGGAGCCCTTTCGCCTTCGTGGGCCATTCTGATTTTATTTTATTATTACATTTTACCCTGCTCTTCTCCAGAGAGTCAGGGTGGCTTACAATATCAAAAATATATAATACAATAAAATACATTAAAATTCCTTAAAACCCCAATATCATTACAACCACCCAACCCTTTATCCCCACCTGCCACCCACCAGTCTTCCTCCCCAAACCCTTCTACCCAATCCCACCCAACCCTATTCCTGCCTGCCAAACATCTGACCAAACAAAAGGGTCTTACATCTCCTCCGGAACACGAACCGACTCGAACTTAGGCGGACCTCCAAGGGGAGGGAGTTCCATAATTGTAGGGCATCAACCGAGAATGCCCCCCTGCATGCCCTCGTTGTAGCAACTTCATAGGTAGTTGGCACTCGCAAAAAGGCACCCCCAGCTGATCTTATAGGCCGCGACGGGACATAGAAGAACTGTGAAGAACTGGGTGCCTGGGCATCTAAATGGCAGATGAGATTTAATGTGGACAAGTGCAAAGTGATGCACATAGGGAAAAATAACCCAAACTATGTGTACGCAATGCTGGGTACTAAGCTAGGAGTTACCACTCAGTAAAAGGATCTGGGAGTGATTGTGGATAATACACTGAAATCCTCAGCCCAGTGTGCAGCAGCAGTCAAAAAAGTAAACAGATGGTAGGAGTTATTCGCAAAGGGATAGAGAATAAAACTGAGGATGTCATAATGCCTCTATACAAATCGATGGTGTGACTGCACCTGGAATATTGTGTGCAGTTGTGGTCGCCCCATCTCAAAAAAGACATAGCTGAACCAGAAAAGGTACAGAGAACAGCAACGAGAATAATAAAAAGAATGGAACGGCTTCCGTACAAAGAGAGGCTTGACAAGCTGGGTCTCTTCAGCTTAGAGAAGAGAAGACTGAGAGGGGACATGATAGAGGTTTATAGAATCTTGAGTAGTATGGAACGAATAGATAGGGAACAGTTATTTACCCTCTCAAATAGTACTAGAACTAGGGGACGCTGCATGAAACTAGCTGCCAGGAGATTTAAAACAAATAAAAGGAAGTACTTTTCCACTCAATGCATAATTAACCTATGGAATTTGTTGCCAGAGGACGTTGTCAGGGCCAGTAGTATAGCTGGGTTTAAAAAAGACCTGGATAAGTTCTTGGAGAGTAGGTCCATTAGTGGCTATTAACCAAGTAGCTTACGGGATGAACCTCTTACTGTCGGGAGCTGGGAGTGAACAACAGGGAATGGATTGCCCATTGTGAGTGTTGGTTCTTCTCCCATGCGATCAAGATTGGCCACTGTCGGAGGTCTGACTCAGTATGGCACTATTTATGTTCTTATAGGGGAATAGGCGGTCTTTCAGATACCGGAGGTCCAAGCCGTTTAGGGCTTTATAAGTTAAATCCAACACCTTGAATTGTGCTTCCTGGGTCAGTTAGGAGTTTGGGGTGGGGCAATGGAGGGAGGGGTATCTTCTCCCCTCCCTCCATTTCAGGATGAGAGGGGGTGGGATCAGGGATCCCTGGAGAGATGTTTTGGACCAAAGGGAGAGCTGACAAGTGCAGTGCTGCCTGGATGCTTCTACAGACCATCATTGCCTGCCTGCTGCTGTTTTCCTGGGGCTGGGAGCTGCTGATACCACCCACTTCCTCCCCTTTGGAATGGGAGCTGTGAAGAGTGCTTCTCTGGCTAGGGGTTTTTCCCTGGGGGTCCCCCTTGGACTGTGGTATCTTTTCCCCTCCCTCCATTACAGGACGAGAGGGGGCAGGACCAGGAATCCCTGGAGAGGTGTTTTGGGCGAGAGGGTGAACTGAAAGGTGCAGTGCTGCTCAGCCAGGAGGGGGGAGCTGCCATAGGGGTCATGAGAGGCCGGGGGATATATGGCCTGCGGGGGAGTTGGTGCAATCTTTGAGATGGGAAAGGTGTTTAGTCTCTGTCCTGCTCGTTTGCCCCCCAGCGGGTCGTGTGGTGGTTGAGGATGAGAGGGGCCCCAGCCCTGTTCTATTGCTGTTGAATGAGAGGTCGGCTGTAAATAAATCATCTACAGTCTGGAAGTTAATCCCTGCAGCTGACCTCGTGTGTCTCTCAGAGACCTGGCTGGACACTGAGTCAGGGCTTATCTTGCCTGACCTTGTCCCAGCCTACTCTGTGCAGCATCAGTCATGGTTGGAGGGGTGGAGGGCGGGCGGTGTAGCTGCTGTTTTCAATGAGTCAAGGTCCATTCGGCGGTATCCAGTGCAAATTCCACCAAGTATAGAATGTCTTCATCTTGTGATTAATTTGACTGGAGGCAATTTGGGTCTGCTGCTGGTATACCGTGCACCTTTCTGTCCGGAAACATCCCTACATGCTGTAGCAGAGCTGGTGTCAGAGGTGGTCTTGCAGTCCCCCAGGACAATGGTTCTGGGGAACTTCAACATGCACGCCAACACCAGTCTTTATGGGGTGGAGCATGAGTTCGTGGCCGGCATGGCAACCATAGGCATGTCTCAGGTGTTGGGCGGCCCAACACATTATGAGGTGCATACTCTGAATTTGTTTTTTTGCACTGGCCTGGTGGCAGGGGATCCATTGTTGGGGGATGTGGTAGGGGTGCCCTTGTAATAGACAAATCATTATCTCCTTCGGACCCGACTTCTGGAGAATGTCTGCCCTCAGAATGGTGCTGAACCAGTTAAGTTGGTTTGCCCCTGGACACTTATGGAACCAGTTTGGTTCCGGAATGCTCTTGGGGAGATAGCCTCTGACCTCGACACCCGCCTGCGCCATGACCTCGTTGCCTTTTGGAACATCTGGCTCTCCGAGGCCACTGATTGGGCAGCTCCTAAGCATCCACTTCCTGCGCATCAGCACCACAGGTTTCCATCCTTCACAGAAGACCTGTGGCAGCTGAAGCAAGAAGGAAGGCGGTTGGAGTAATGGTCGCACTTTACTCCTGGTGGAGATGACTGATCGCATCATAGAGCTAGTTTTAAAGCCTATGTGTTGGCTGTGCAGGCAGCAAAGAAGGGGTTCTTTGCTGCCATCATAGCATCTGTGAAGTCTCGCCTGGCAGAACTCTTCCAGGTGGTGAAGGAACTGGTCAGTCCAGCCTGTCTCCACCTGGAAGCAGAGAATTCCAAGGCCCGCTGTGATAGGCTTATTGATTTTTTTTCCCACTGATAAAATTGCTCGTATTCGCTATGATTTCAACGCCACTCTTGATACAGTGAGGGAACCAGAGGTTTTGAATGTCCCGGCTTGTCCTGTTTTTTTGGATCTGTTTCAGTCGGTGACACCCACCAATATGACCGATATGTCCTGGGGGCTGTTCGGGCCACAACTTAGATCCTTGCCCATCCTGGTTGGTTAAGGCCACCAGGAAGATGGTGGGGCCAGTTCTGGTGTGGGTGGTCAGCGCCTTCCTTCAGAAAGGCAGGGTCCCAGGGTCTCTTAAGGAGGCCGTATTGCAGCCCTTGCTCAAAAAACCATCTCTTGATGCTGATGCCCTCGCCAGCTATCATTCCCATTTTAGGGAAGGTTATTGAGCGGGTTGTGGCTCTGCAGCTTCAGGATCATCTGCACCAGGCTGGCTTTCTGGATCCCTCAGTCTGGCTTTTGTCTGGGGTATGGCACTGAGGCTGCGCTTGTGGCCTTGGTCAACGACCTTCGCCGTGCTTTAGATCTGGGACAGGCAACCCTTCTGGTCTTGCTGCACCTATCAGCTGCATTTGATATGGTTGATCATGAGTTGCTGGTGACTCAGCTGCAGGCTCCATTTTGGAAAGGGACTGTGCTTGTGCAGAACAGCCCCAGCAGTAATTTTGCTCATGTCCAGTGTTTTTTTAATTTCTTCTTCTTATTATTATTATTATTATTATTTTATTGCTGTGAAAGAGAGGGAGAGAGAAAAGAGAGAATGCATACGTGAGTGACTGTGTATGTGCATATATTTGTATTTGTGAGTGAGCTTGGAACGTCATGAGGGACCGTTATCAGCCTTTTTGAATACCCTGCCCAAATGAGGGGGTGGGACTTATTGACAAAGGGATTATGCCCTTCTTGGCTAATTGGAATGTTGGAGTTATGCCTTGTCTCTTGAGTCTGAGCCCATACATACATGTGTTATGGTCCTATTGACCCTCCCTCCCCTCAAAATTTCCATCCTCTCCATGACCCTACCCAATAGCCTTACCAGCCCTCATCCCTGTCCACCAAATGCTCTCCTAGATAATGCTGTGTATATAGATAATACACATAAACTAGACACAATTATCAAAGTCTTTAGCTCAGTTTAATGGCATTTATTTGCCTGGAACACCATACATTTTCCAATTAATGCCAAAATTTCCAGGATTATTCTAGGCATCCATACATGTAGCCCCATTTTTTTTTCAATTATTTTTTGTGAAAATCAAATGAGAATTATTTTGCTGGGAAATCAATACATTGAGTTGTAATGAAAACAACAGAGAGAAAAATCGCTATGTGAAGAATAGCACAGACCCATAGTTTTCATGTGAGGCCGACTGTACATTTTTGACCATTTTGTCATGGCATAATGGGAGTAAATAACTGCATAGATAACACTCTGTAGTTATAGAGACACAATGGCAAAGTAAGGAGGGAAAATTAATAGGATGGAGACAGAACATAGCATGGCGATTGGGAGTGGCCAGCATTGGGTGAGATGGACAACTGATGGTTAGAAAGGAAGCAGAGTTCAGGTTAAGGGGTGAGCAGCACCTGCTGTGACCAGGTAAACTGGAGTTGGACAGTACATAAATGGAGCTTTCATTGGAGCCTTTTTCTGGGTCATGATTTCAGCCTACGGCCCTTTTCACACAAGCCGCAGCGGGTAAAGGGATGGGTGGGTGGTGCGGTGGGTAGGCGGTGCATGGGGGTGCACTCCCATGAACCCCACCCACCTCCACCCATCTCCAGTTGCTCTGTGCGTGGGTGATGGGTGGAGCGTGGGAGCGCACATGCACCCCACCCACCACCTGTGGTGGTCCCACGGGTGCCCACCCATCCCCCCTGCACCCGCTGCAGCATTCACACAGGAGCCCGTGTAAAAAGGACCTGAATAAACAATGAAGCATGAGTCCCTTTAGTAGTGTGGGTACATGTGTATAGACACACATAAGCATACTATTAAATTATATTCAGGGCATAATCCTGCACCCATTCGAGTCAATGGCAAAACTCCCATGGGCTTTAATGGTGGAGGATTGTCCTTTCAGTATAAAAGTGAATAATCATACTCTATGTGAACTTACTATTACTACTTTGCAGGGTTGCCACCGTTTGCAGATTGACCCGAGCCTCCCATTTTGGCCTATGGGAATCTCGGGGTCCAATGGCAAAAGGTGGCAACCCTATTACTGTGCCATTTATCAGTTATGCTATAAATTCTCTGTTATAAAATAACATTATTTAAATGAATATAAATACTACGTGCTGATTTATTTAACAGTACTATAAAGCTGTAAATTATATCATGCAAATTACATATAAATTATATATGTATTATTATACAATGTAAATTATACAGCAGTTATAGCATTAATTCAGTTTTGTATGCATATTTTTCTTGCTATTTTTGTTGAACTATGTATAAAAGAAATATATGGCTTTTCATTGACCATATTACAAAAACCTCTTTTGTTCAAACTTATAGTAAAAAAACAGATTTTAACATTATATGTCCATGTATGTATATAATGTATCTATTTAGTCAAATTATTAAAGGCATAGTAGTAATGCTAGATATAGGGTTTCATACTATTGTATTAAATTGATCTCCTTGTTAAATGCGTTTTTGCATGAAATGTGAAAGGAATTTAAAAATAGTTATGTACAGTACAAATACATTCATCTAGAACTAATTTTAATATGGATCATTTCTGTAGGCTAGTAGTATAGGACTAGAAGATGGGAGGGGAGTGAACCCATGCCCCATGGGCAGCTGCATAGAGCACATGCGGTGTGGGCCTGCATGCACGCATACTCACATGCAAGCTGTGGACACCCCCGGCATGAGGTCTGCGGCATGCGCGCAAATTGTGAGGCAGCGCGTGCACGTGGCAGGACACACAGGACATAGGATCCTCCCCATTATCTATAATAATAATAATAATCATAAATTTATTTGCGGCCAAAGACAAAAACAAAACACAATAGACAGTACAATGAACAAACGAGTCAGCCCATAACAGACCCATCCACGAGATAAAGTAATCAGGATTACTGACTGATACCAACAGAACGCAGAATATACAATTATATCTAGGAGACTAACAAGCATAACACAACTACTGACCCTCACTCTATGGACTGCTTAAAATTTAAGAACAAAATACGTAGATTTAAAGCTGACATCAAAAAGTGAGCAACTGCGCCCGTAATTGAAGAGTCCACATTGGCTATGGTCAACTGCAACAGATTCTGTTCGGTTCTCCCCGGGTATCTCCGGAGAAAAGTGGAAAGATACTCAGAACAGATGGTATCATACAGATGACAATTAAAGAGTATATGTTGGACTGCCTCCGCACTTTGCCCATCAAAAGGGCAGAGACACTCAACAAAGGGTAGGGCCCTCAGACGCCCCTCAAGTAGGGCTGTTGGCAAGGCATTTAGCCTCGCACACAAAAGCAAATTCTTCCCCTGTGGTGGAATAGCTGAAGATAGATAAGCCGCCATCCCCAAAACTGGTCTAATAAAGGGAAGATAATCTGCCATGTGTGCCGAGACTCTAATTAAAGCGGTCTCCTCCTGGAAATCCTGGTCCTGAAGCCTTCTTAGAATCACGCTCGTCATAACCTCCAATTCTTTGCCTGCCCAATAATCAGGGTGAAAGCCTAATTTACAGAGGAACAACTCCACTGCCCGTTGCCAAGAGCTCCTAAAAGTGTCCTTCCAAAACATTATCAGCCCCCTCTCCTGGGATGTGTGTAGCTTGGACTAGAATTTCAAAACAAGGGCCCAAGCTTCCACAGACCATCGGCATTGGCCTAACTCGGCCTTAATCGCTGCGAAGGGAGTACCATTTGGAATCTTGAGCAGCCCTTGGAAGAAACGCGCCTGAAGACTGTTCAGTTTCCCCGCCCACGAGGATGCATAAGGCATCCAAACTACTGCCCTGTATAGTACTTGGGCGCAGACCTTCGTATTTAAAACCTTGGCCGCTGGAGCTATTGCATGTTTCCCAGAGCAAGCAAATTATCTATTGAATTTCATGTCCACCTTTGAAAATGATTTTTTGTTTGTGTTTTTTTCATCTTGAGCAAGGTTTTAAAATATATTTGCTTTCTCTATTCTAACCTGTAAGTTGGGTATAATAATAAAACTGAGTATGGCTGAATTAATTAGCAAACATTTGTAAGTGACTTTGAAGATCCATAAATGGTAGACGTTGTTGCTTGCATAGCCTATACTATATGTAGGTAAAGGTCAGTTAACTATTCTGCTGTTACGATCCTCTTATGCTCAAGTTTGGAAATTTGGACTAGAGCCTCAGTTGGTGTAAACTGATGTGAATGGAGTTACTCCAAGTTACACCAGTTCAGGATCTAGTTTATTTATATAATTTATCTCTTACTAGAACTGACCAAATAATCTCGTCAGTTAAGCATTTTCATAATCCAAATTCTTGTTCTCTATACTTTCTGAAAATGCATTCCTGAGCTTTAGGTAGCAACCAGTGGTACTTGGGGCACTTTATTTAAGACTTAAATGTGATCTCTGAGATGGGCTCCCCCGCTTTCTCAGGGTTTGAATGGCTGATATGGCATTATTGGGCTTGCTGAACAAATACCTAATATAGGCCTCACTCAAAGCCAGTTGAAATCAATAGAAAGACAAACTTCAGTGGGCTTTATCTTCAGTTGGTTTACAAATAATTCTTGGATGAAGAAACGCTAAACCTATGGCTAATGTAAATATGAAATTTTTGTAGGTGAAGCTTGCAGCTTTCAATAGCAGACAAACCCAAAATGCACTCAAATGTCTTTTTTCTTCTTGCACTGAAGTACATATTGAAGTAATCAGTACTGGAGTGAAGGACAAATATCCTGTTTACTTGGGTTATAAAACCAAACTCCTTAATCAATTCCATTTATCAGAACAATCAGATATCTGCTCAGTTACACTCCATTAAAGAACATGAAGAAGCAAGTGGGGGGAACCTCTGTATCTTTGAGGTTGTGGATTTTTCATGGTGTCTTCATGGATAAGGAGAGAGGGATCAATTGTAGTTGGTTTTATTGGCTTTTTAAAAAAAAAATGTTATGTATTGGGTTGTATTGTAATCTGCCGTGAACCTGTGGCCCTTGGTATAAGGTGGGTGGAATACAAGTCTAAATAATTAAATAAATAAATAAATTATTAGAATTGAAGAGAACCTGAGTTTATAATTTTCAAGACTTGGTGGTTATAGTTAGTGATGTGTAAGATACCATTTGAAAATATCTTTTATACGGGTAATGACATTGGAACAGCATTCTATCTTGGAAAGATACCAAATAAAATTATTTTAGATACTTGAAAAGATACGCAGGCATTTGAAATATTAAAAACCTCCCAAAACAGCAGTGCACCAGTTGATGTGTTCTTAGTATTTAACAAAAGATATGTAGAACAAACAAACCAAAAAGCTCTAATAACGTTATTATTTTTAACGTATGACTACAAAATCAGGAATAACTTTAACATATTACCACAGTAATACCTTGTTGCAGGGAGGGCTGCTGCCCCTTTTCAAGGAGCAGCTAGCATCAGCCAGGGGTGCTGCTGAGCTGCCATCACTGAGAAGAAGCTAGAGGACACCACCTAATGGAATATGTGGAGAATGGGATATGTGGAACATGGGAGGGTACTAGCCCTTGAAGAGTTGGAAACTGAAGGGCTAGCCCTGCCGACTGAGAGTATAAAAGAAAGCAAAGCCAGAGAGAGAGTCCGTCAGTGCCTGACTTACTGGACTTGTCTGAGGGAGAGCCCTAGCACTCTACCCTGTCCAAGGAACTGAAGGGGAGACTAGCTGATGAGTGCTGTAGAGCCCAAGGAAACCAACATGGACTTTGAGGGTTTGACAAATCTTAAGAGGCTGCTATCTACAAGGGAATTAAGCCTGACACTGGGATCCTGAACTGTGAGTAACAGCCAAAGAAGGGCTGTCTGGCTGTGGTTAGAAATGGGGTTGCCAGTGCCCTGTTTCCTGCCATTAGAGAACCTGTGTATGTGTGACTCTGCTCATGGTGGGACTTTGTACCTGAGCAGGAACTGTTGCGGAGACTGTATAATGGTGGAGACTGTATAAAGAGAGAGTGATCCTGTGTATGTACAGAATAAAGAGACAAAGCTCATTCCTAAGGAGAGAGTGGCAATTGAGTTGATTCCCTACAAGAGTACTTGTGGAGCTAATTCCCTGAGACAGTGGGTGTTTTTAAATGAGCAAGGCTTGGGAAGGGTGGGGGGTCTGTGGCTGCTGAGTGGCACAGCTGTGGAGCAGCCACGCAAGTGGCTTGGTATTGAGGCATTTAGTCCGTAGTTTTAAAAGAATGTGCAAGCGACAATAATGCGCAACAAGTCTTGTCTAAACCCCTCCCACAGGATTTTTAAACGCCCCATGATTTCATGTCCTGAGTGCCCCGTGCACATCTAAAAGTAGCCCTAGTCTGAGCAACTTCCATAGACTGTGTAAGACCTATTTATTTAGCCAGGCGTTTAACAGGCAGGAGTAATGGTAGGGGTGTTATAAGTATTTTATGCGGGTTGTATGGGTTTTATCTTGTATTTTATGTTTTTATTAGGGGTGTACACCAGGGACCCATGTCATTTTTCATTTTTTGTTATTAAACTGTCATTTTCATTATAGTTACTGAAATTTCATTTTCATTATTGGTGTCGTTATCACTTTTGATTTCAAGTGATAACAAAGATTTTGGTTATGGTATCATTTCAATTGTGGGCTGTCACCAGTGGCAGAAGTGCCAGCAGACACCTGGCCCAGACTTCTCAGAAGTTGAACTCCTTTCTCCCTTTCTCATTATAATGTAGTAGTAATAAGTGCAGAATGACAATATGCAAAATAACTAATATGTATAAACATATACAGCTACAGCTAATAATCTATACTACATGCAATATATTCCTATCTAAGTATATCAATAAACTTATATCTGCTATGTTTTCTTTCTAAGTATCTATCCTATTCCTATCCTATAATGCTAATATATATAATAAAAAAGCCTAGTATATCTACTAATATCTATATAATATCAGATCTATCTATCTATATGCAACTAATATATCTATATATAATATGGACGGGGGAGACAGAGAGCGGAAGGGGAAAGGATTTTTTATCGCCCCTACCCTATTTATTTTTTAATAAATAGGGCCCTGTTCTTAATGTTAAGATTGTATTTTTATATGTTTAAAATTGTTTTATATTCATTGTTTTTATTGTTGGAAGCCGTCCCGAGCTGTGTTCAAGAGGGGCGGGGTATAAATCGAATAAATAAATACAAAATAAATATAAAGGAAAAAAACTAGAGGCTATATCTATCTAATCTCTTATCTATATTATCTCTATCTGTAATCTCTATCTAATCTATATACCTAAGCATATATCTCTCTCTATATATATATTTACAGCGGGAGACAGACAGAGGAAGGAAAAAGGTAAACTAAAGGGTATAAGGAAAGTTAAGATATAACACTGAGGACTGGGGAAGATTTTTAGTGTAAGCACAAGAGTTCTGTAAACGCAACTTGACCCAGCAAGAGCTAACACAGAACAAGAGTCAAACAGTCTGGCCCTAGGGATGGGCAAATGCGGTTCGGGAGTTCGGCCCAAACTCGGCCTGTTTGGATGACTGAACCCGAATCCGAACACGAACCAAACTCAATTCCGACTGCCGAAATGACCAAACAGTTTGGTTAGTTCGGATCGCGTTCGGGTGAGTTCGGGTGGCTAAAAAGTCAAAAGCGTGGTGTCACTGGAAGGCCAAACGTGTCCAGGAGGGGGAGTCCGCAGAGGAGCAGACTTCCAGGCACCAGGGTTGGAGGGTGGAGAGACTTGGAGTAGCAGCCAGCCTCCCTTTTCGCCTCAGACCCCTGGCTTCGCAGTCTGCAATTGGCCACGGGCTAGGCTGCATGGAGCCAATGGCGCTTGCGTTCAGGCGGGCGCAGCAAGAAACAAAACTGATTGCCTCCCCCCTTCCCAACACCTTCTGAGCTAGTCACTGTTCCTGAACAGCAGGCGTTTCAGAAGGCTCCCTCTCTCCCAGCAGTTTTTGTTCCTTC
>QEPC01008826.1:614806-633221 GCA_003113815.1 Sphenodon punctatus
TAAGTAATAATGAACATCATATAAGACATTGGTGTTTTTTGTTATGCATCTGGCTTATTTGGGTTACGTATTGTGTATTATTTTCTATTATGTAATGTGATATTCAGTCAGGGAAGGAAACATTGAAGTTAGTCTTGTGATATGGGATATTGATTTATTGTGTATATTTTATACCATCAGGGTACAAAAGACCAACTTAGCGATGGCATCTGTTTTGTGATTTCTATATCTGTTCAAGATTCTTGACAAAGACCAACTGTTGAAACGAGACAATAATCCGGGATCTCGTAGGACATGTGTATGGACATTTGTTATGTTTGGTGCCATCATTTTTATATGGTTACCCATGCTTGTGGTTGGGTCCAGACATATGTATAATAAACAATTCAATTTTATCATGTTGTTCCTTCTGGAATTGTATATGTAGTGTGTATCAAATTTGTCCAGCCATCCAGCTTCTTGATCTCGTGCTCAGCACTTTTTTGTTCCACATATCGGCCAACACCTTTCTTTTTTTTATTTTTGCCAACAGGAATTGTTAAAAATAAACTATTCCAAAACCAAAATTTTGATATTGGGTGTACGGAAGAGACAGGATATACACTCTTGGTACACTAGAGGAGAGGCTATTGAACAAGTTCGCTCCTACAAATACCTGGAGGTCACCCTTTCATCTTCCCCCTCTTGGCGGGCCCATTATGAACTGACCAGAATGCAGGCCAAGAGATCTGCCGCAGCAATACTGAAATTCTATTTTGGTCAGGGGTGTGTGTAATTTGGTTGAACCAGCCCTTTGTTTATTTAGGGCCAAGGTGCTAAATCAAGCCCTGTATGCAGCTCCCATTTGGGCCCTTGATTTTTTGGGTGAGCGGGAAACAATGCAGAATGGCTTTTTGGCTTCCATACTGGGCCTTCCGCGGGGTACCCCCCAGGTTTTGCTGAGGGTGGAAATGGGTGTATCCCCCGTCCAGACAGTGGTACTCCAGATGTTTTCTAATTTCTGGACAAGAATTATGCTCTTGCCGGAGGGGGGAGTGCTCTTTGTTAGGTATGGCCTGCATGGCAGGCTTACTAGAGTAGATACCTGGTTGGCGGCGGCCGGTTTGGAAATCCATAAAATGGGTTTTTCTAGCAAGGTCCTTATAAGAGCTGAACCGGAATCATTTAAAAAGATGGTTCAGAGGAGACTTGAGAGATCAGGTGCTCCAATTGGAAAGGGCCCTACTGGATTCCTAGAGAGAATACATGCCATATAACCCGCTCCAGTCTGGCCCAAGCTATTTGTTTAGTTGGTTGGATGCTTCCAGGAGAGTTCCCTTCACCAGGCTCCGTTGTAACTCCTTCCCTTCCTCTTATTTGGAAGCTCCCTCCTCCTACCTCTCTGACCGCTCCTTTAATGTCTCCCTCCCTGAGTCGACCTCCTCCTCCCTTCCCCTTTCGGTTGGGGTCCCCCAAGGTTCTGTCCTTGGCCCTCTCCTCTTCTGTATCTACACCCTGTCCCTTGGCAAAATTATTGCCTCCCACGGATTCCAATACCATCTCTACGCTGATGACACCCAACTCTATCTCTCTACCCCCTCTCTCTCCTCCTCTGTCCGCTCACGCCTCGTCGACTGCCTCTCTGATATCTCCGCCTGGATGTCCCGACGCCAACTCAAACTGAACATGGCCAAGACTGAACTCCTCATTTTTCCTCCATCCCCCTCCTCTCCCTCTGACCTGACCGTCTGCATTGATGGGGTCACCATCCGTCCTGTTCTCCGTGCCCGCAGCTTGGGCTTCATTTTTGACACGCACCTCTCCTTTAAACCTTACATTGACTCTGTGGCCAAATCCTGCCGATTCGCTCTCCTCAACATTGCCCGCATACGCCCCTTTCTATCTATCTCCTCGGCCAAAATCCTTGTTCATGCCATGGTTATCTCTCGCCTCGACTACTGCAACCTCCTACTTGCTGGCCTCCCTTGCTCTCCCCTGTCCCCCCTTATCGCAATCCAAAACTCCGCTGGCAAGGTCATTCACTCTGCCCGTCGCTTCGACCATGTGCAGCCTCTCCTCCTCTCCCTTCACTGGCTCCCCCTTCCTGAACATATCCTGTTTAAACTTTCACGTTCAAATCGCTCCATGACCAAGCTTCCCCTTACCTCTCGGACCTAATTTCTCTACGTGCTCCTGCACACGCTCTCCGCTCTTCCTTCGCCCCTCCCTTGCTCTCCCTCATTTCTCCTGCTCGCCTAACCGCCTTCGATCCTTCTCCCTCGCTGCCCCCCATGCCTGGAACTCCCTCCCTGCCCACATCCGCCTTGCCTCTTCCCTCCGCTGCTTCACATCCCTTCTCAAGACCCACCTTTTACTTGCTGCCTTTCCCAATGCCTGTTAGTTTTTCCCCGTACACTTACTGTCAGCCCTTCTCTGCTGACTGCTGCTACCAACCTCTTTGTAACCAAGCCACGCATCCGCTTGAATGTTTGTTTGTCTTCTCCCCTGTCTCTCCCACTGTCCCCTCTCCCTGTCTACCCCCCTTTGTCTTTTAGATTGTAAGCCACCGGCAGGGACTGCGTCTAATTCTATGTTCTGTACAGCACCAGGTCACACGACTGGCGCTATATAAATGTTTATAATAATAATAATAATCATCATCATCCCCCGAGAACAGAGACACTGCGTTCTTTGTGACAAAGGGACCCCTGATATGGTGCCTCACATCTTGCTAATTTGTCCTTTTTTGAGGAACTAAGAGTCAAATATTTGGTGGGTCTGCGGGAGATTCCTGAATTCAAAATAATATGGAAGCTGCTGTCCCCGGTGGACGCTGATTTAACTAGGCAGGTTGCAGAGTTCACCTACTGGGCAACGGTTTTAAGACAAAGGTTTTTGGAGAACGTGGCTCAGAATGGGGTTGTGATTTCAGTATCGGAGGGGACGGGATAATTATGGGAGATCCTGCTGGGCTAGACCCGTAAGGGGCTGGGGTTGTAAGGCTTGTGTATTTCAACTATTGATGAACCTTATGTGTAACGTATTCTGTGGGGATAAAGTAATAAGAACTCGGTAGACTCTGATTTATTAGACCAGCGCATTATGGGCCTATGTTATAGGCAGTATGAGGCTGTATTTGTTTTGTATTTTTATTAGTAATCTTTTTGTCTTTGCATGTATTGTGAGTGATGTGTCATTTTTGTTTGCAAAAGCTACGGCTACGCAATAAAAATATGTATTTAATTTTAGGAATAATTCTTAACATTCTGTTTGCTTTTTTTGATGGGCACCGCACATTGAGCTGAGGATTTTAGTGTATTGTCCACAATGACTCCAAAGTCCTTTTCCTGACAGGTAACTCCTAATTTAGAACCCAGCATTGTGTACATAACGTTTAGATTGTTTTTCCCTATGTGCGTCACTTTGCACTTGTCCACATTAAATCTCATCTGCCATGTAGATGCCCAGGCACCCAGTCTCGCAAGATTCCCCTGCAATTCTTCAAGTCAGCTCATGTTTTAACTACCTGGAATAACTTGGTGTCATCTGCAAATTTGATCATCTCACTCCTTACTCCCCTTTCCAGATCATTAATTAATACATTAAACAACACCAGTCCCAGTACACGTCCCTGGGGCACTCCACTATTTACTTCTCTCCATTTTGAAAACTGACTATTTAGTGACTGACTCTTTGTTTCCTATCCTTTAGCCAGTTACCATTCAACAATAGGACACTGCCTCCTCTCCCATGACTTCTTAATTTCCTCAGAAGAACAAACCCCCCAAACAACTCCAGCCCTGAAGGATTGCAAGACATCCCTCCTCTTCTCAACCCTCAAGTGCCCCCCATTCACCAACCTTTCCCTGGCCCTCAGTACTCTTCTCTGCACCCCAAAGGCCACCAGGTCAAGGACCATGACCAGCAGGATGCTCCCTCACTGCAAGAGTGTAGCTAGGTTGCCATGAGCCCAGGCACAAAAAATGGACGTTCCCTCCCCCGCCCCCTCGTCATGTCCTCTTCCCCCCTCCAACCACAGCTCATGCCGGTCAGGTTGGCTCTTTACTGAAGAACACATTCAACTTACATCTAAGCAGGGCGTTTCTCTAGATGACTCTCAGGTCCCTTCCAGCTCTGATTATTTTATATCTCTACAAGTACCAGCACCAATGTCCTTTGTTGCTGTATCTAAAATGCTATTCTAAACAAGAGATATGAAAAGAATATCAGATGTGAAAAGTTCACCTGCTTCGCTGCAAGCTCTGCAGCCAAAAGTATGTATGTGCATGTGTCTGTAAATGTCTGCTTAATCTGACCTTAAACTGTTGGAGCTGGCATGGGCATACAATATGCAATAGTATCCCCCAAATTTCCCCTTCTCTTCCCCCCCAAGACCCAGATACCCCTTCTCTCCCCCCCCCTCCCCCCCCCAGATTCTCCTCCTTTCCCCACATGTGTCCTGAGAGACGGGGCAGACAGGCAGTTCCCATCTAGCAAAAGTAGGCAGAGGAGGAGGTTAGCCTGGCTGCCAGGATCCTGCTGGGGCTAAGAGAAGTGGGTGGGAGGCAAGAATGGCTGGAGCAGGGGAGAAGAGGGCTGGGAAGAGTGGGCAAGCATCAAGGCTGCACAGGATGCAGAAGGAGAGTTGAGCCATATGGCAAGGCAAAAGGGCAGTGGCCAGAAGCACAGGAACTGTGTGATGTGGAGGGGGAAGGAGAGAGGGCAGGGCCTCCCAGCCCAGGTCCCTATGGTGTCAGGGTAAGGAGGCCCCACCCTTTCCTCCCTCCAGAGCTGTAAGGCAAGCTGTAGCTCTGCACAGCCTGGGTATGGTGGTGGTGCAAGAACTGGCAAGGGGAATGGGGCAGGCTATGCAACTGCCTCAGGGTTCATGGGCCCTCTGGACTTTTGGACCCCAGTGCAATTGCAACAGTGTCCCCTATGCCCTTGTCTCACTGCATTCTGGTAGTTGTAGTTCTTGCAATGGCTAATCCACCTGCTTCAGTTGGGAGTATCTGTGGCCCATAGAAACCAGAACACAGGCAACACCATTCCTAGACCCATAGGATCCTGAGGGGCACACACTGGGACTGACCTCCAAACTGTTTTTCCACTATGTGTTGGTTCCCACCAGCATCTTACACCACCTACCTTACCAGGGTTACAGGTCCTCTCCCTCTTCCCTGTCAATTGCCATTGACGGGGTCTCCATCCTCCCTGTCCCCCATGTCCGTAGCTTGGGCTTCATCTTCGACTCGCATCTCACCTTCAAACCCTACATTCATTGACTCTGTGGCCAAATCCTGCCACTTCTCCCTCCACAACATTGCTAAGATCCTCCCCCCCTTTTCTGTCTGTCTCCTCTGCCAAAACTCTAGTCATCTCACGCCTCGACAATTGTAACCTTCTCCTCCTCACTGGCCTTCCTCGCTCTAACCTTTCTTCCCTTATCTCTGTTCAAAACTCTGCTGCCAGGATCATCCACCTAGCCTGTCGCTTTGACCATGTGCAGCCTCTCCTCTCCTCTCTCCACTGGCTTCCCCTTCCTGAGCGTATTCTGCACAAGCTCCTCGTCTCCACCTACAAAACCCTTCACAACCTCGCTCCCTCCTACCTCTCTGCCCTGATCTCCCTCCGAACCCCTGTTCGAGCACTACGCTCCTCCTCCATCCCCTCCCTCACCCTCCCACGCCTCCCCTGCTCCCCCAACAGCCTTCGTCCCTTTTCCCTTGCTGCCCCACATGCTTGGAACTCTCTCCCTGCCCTCGTCCGCCTGACCCCCACCCTCCACACCTTCAAGTTCCTCCTCAAAACCCACCTCTTCCGCTCCGCCCTTCCTAACTTTTGCTAATCATCCCCACCCAGGATTATCCCCCACCTGTTATCTGCAAACTCCCAATTTACTGGAACCAAGCCAAGAACGTGTACCTGAGTTCTTGCATCCTCGTGAATGTTGTATCCCTTGTCTCTCCCTCTGGTTCCCCTCCTCCCGTCTTTAGATTGTAAGCTCTCGGGCAGGGACCGTGTCTATGTTATTCTCTTTAAAGCGCCAGGTACATCGCTGGCACTATATAAAAGCTTATAATAATAATAATTAATAATAAATTGATAAAATGTTTGAAGGCCAGTCTCCTAGGCCTGTCAACCAGGAGTTGCCAGAAGAACTCGCTAACTTTCTCACTGTCTCTAATGCACTCATGCTTTCCATTTCCCTGCATCCAGCCCAAATCACTCTGGTGGGTGGAGCTAGTAGCCAGGGACTATGTTGTCCTTCCAAACACTTACACTGTGTATGCCGGCCTGGCTTTCTTTCTCCCAAACGCGAAACCAAACAAAAAGGGGCGTTTTCAGACAAGACACTCTTCACCCACCGCCCACCCACTATACATGTTTACAGGGCACCCGTAGGGCAACACTGCAGCCCTGCAACATGGAGAGTGTCTTGTCTGAAAACACCCTTGGACTCAAAGGTGGGCTCACTTCTCACAATCCTCAGGGAACTTGGAAGGGAAGGTGGACCCTTGAGGTTCCTTCCAAACTTTAAATTGTATGATTTTTGGATAACCAATTAGACCTTGTGGCCCAGCCCTTGCGAGATATTATACTGCTGGAGCTAGAGATATTAGGGAGAAATGGATGTGGTAGGTGCTCTTTCATGAAACAAAGCTGACAAGTATTCTCTTTCTAGTTACTATCTCCATAGGTTTACATGCAGATGCTGCTGCGGAGAGCAGTTCATCCCTTGTTGCACGCTTTTGCCAAATAGTCATGCTCCTTAAAAATGTATGAAGCCCTTAATCTGTAGTGAGTTTTTTGTGGGGTCTACAAGGTGGGATACACGTAGGTATGTTTATCTTCCCACCCCTTCCTGCATCGATTGGGTCATTCTAGCTTGCACTCTAAATGCATCATTGTTAGGAACAATTCCAAACTCCACTGCTTATGATTAGGGGACATTTTGTTATATAGCATTAAACGACTGTTTACACGAAAGTTGTCCCTCCATATATCTGGCACTGTTGCTGGGCATTTTTGTTTGTTTGTTTGGCTTTATAAAAGACCTAATGTAATTCTGGAGAAGAAATAAAACTTTTATGCCTTACTAAGCATTGTCTCTATATTGTATTATTGGGTTTTTCTGCTACATTGCTTAGAGCTAGTTCTTATTTACCTCTTACTATTCAATCAGCTCAGTTTTGTTGCCGGCAGGCCTTTTCATTTATTGGTTTTGAGTCCCTGTAGTGAGTTATACAATCTTGATTTGAATTTTCTTTTGTGTGCCCTTGACTGTGTTAGCTGGCTTGTTGTAGGGGCCTCTTTTATAGGCCTTTGATCTGAGGCCATTCTTAAAAGAGAGAAGAATGGTGGAATTAGTTGTCTAGAGTTAATATTGTAGCTGCTCTGGGCAGAACATTCACTTGCTTTTCTGAAGAACAATTTGGATCTTATTTTATCATCTCTACAAAATTAGTCGCTACGGGTCAAAACAAAACAAGGTCTCCCTCTCATCTATTCAGGTCCTGTTGCAAAGTGAGATCAGAGGAGCACCCTCACCCTGGCTGCCAAACAGCTGATTGCGGGGCTCAGTGAAGCACTCCCAATCAGCTGTTTGGCACACGCACCCAGACTGGGTGGTGGTGCATCTCTGGGGCCCCCAATCAGCTGCTTTGCAGCAGCTCTTCCCAGGAGCCTGATCCTGCTACATGGCAAGGATCTGGCAAGGAAATGACAGCTTCACGGCCATCGATGAACCTGTGACAGCAGCCCCCATGCCCAGATTACCGAGGGAGGCTGTTCATGTGAACTGCCCTCCCCACTGACCTGAGGCTTGATGACTGCAGTGGCCTGGCCTGGGGAGCCAGCTCAGCATCATCTTGTTTGTTTTCACCCAAAGTTGAATAGAAGTCAGAGATCTTGGCTTTAGGCTGACCGCTTTCTCCATGTGGTCAGGGTGGATCAGGGTTAACATGGAAATTCATCTCAGATTCTGACTTCAATGGATATGGTTGTTCTGACCCAGCCTGGTGAAATGCAAAGTGGACTGAGATCCAGTCCATGTTTCACAGGAGATCCATATTGACTGCAATTCATAACTCTGCGTGCACAAAATGGCGGTGCCCTGTATTGTGCATGCACAAATGGTAGGGATGGGAATTTCGGTTTTGGATCAAACTGAAAGTACCCGAAAATGGCCATTTTGGATTAATCCAAAATTTCGGTTCTTTTTTGGTTTCGGTACTATCTGATCTTTTGCATTGATTTTTGTACTGAATTTTTAACATTGCGGTTTGTCCCCCATTGAAAAAACGCAATGTTAAAAATCCGGTACAAAAATCAATGCAAAAGATTTGATAGTACCGAAACCGAAAAAGAACCAAAATTCATGAGAACTGAAACCGAAATTGACTGAAACTGAAATTTTGCCCGGAGTCCCATCCGTAGTAGCAGACTAAATCTGTCGCGGAACTATGCACAATTTCCAAAAACATGGAAAATATCTACAAAGATGAAGAGGCTGATTCAAGTCAGCCATAGGGTGGGGTGCCATTACCACAGATGCAGTGGAGTTTAGATCGATGTGGCTAAATTATCTTATTTTTCAACAGTGTAGCGTAATTAAAAATGAACCCATCTGTGTTGAGAGTTTTGTCCCCCAAGGAGTCAAACATCTTATTAAGTTTCTGAAAAGGATTACTGCAGTGTGGGATTACTATATATGAATAACATCTGCAGTTAAATCGCCAAAGCTAGATTTACAAAGGTCCTAAATCCTTATGCTTCAGGGCATACTATGATCACCAGCTGGGATCAGGAAGAACTGCTTCGGAGGATATTTGTTCAGAGGCCTTGCTAGGTTGGAATGGGCCCTGCTTGAGAAGATGGAATGAATGGGTCCCCTTCACTCTGCCTCCTAGCTGCAAGGGGCACAGCGGCACTGGCAACTGGGAGCAGATGGTGGAGGAGGTACTAAATCGGCTTAGAAGCATAGTGTGAATGATACCAAAATGAGTTACTAAAACCTGAATGCTGTGATTGTTTCAGCCTTGATAAACTACTTTAGTTTTGCACATGTAAATATGGTATTAGTGACAACTTGCTTTGGAACCTGGATGGATAGCTAGGCCTTGCTTACAGTTTTAGACAATCTTTAGGTGAGTAGTACAGAAGAGTCCTATGGGAGATTTCTCAGAAATAACTTTGATCATGATGAGTTGGGTTTAATGAGGTTATTCTTTTGCTTCATTTCCAAAGGAGTTTGCTTTATACTACTTTAGTCCATCTTCTGCCTGGAATTTGTTAGAGGGCTACCATGTACATTAAGGGTTGAGGAAAGTAGGAATTGTTTAAAATAGAATTCTCCATCTTCTGAGCTAGGGGAGGTTTCGCAGTACACGTATCTGGTGTTTTGAATTAGGCTAAGTTTTTTTGTTCCTTTTGCTTTTGACAAGGCTTGCAATTGACCTCCCAAAGTTACTACAGTCTTTGCATGTTTAACAGAAAGTGCAATTGTAACTAACCTTCCTGAATACTAAAGAGTTCATTACAATTCTCTTGCAAGCTTCAGCGCTTTGGAAGTTTCTGCGGTTCAGTTTTTAGAATACGTTCTTGCAAGTATGTCTGATTTTGTTCCAAATTAATTCACTGTTTGCTATAGTACAAGAGAAAATAGAGCCTTCTACGACTGGTCTGCATGCTGCCCCATTGATGGGAAGATGACGTTTCTTCTATGTAGTAGGTTATTGTTTAATCAGCTAAAACAATATAGTCTATAACAGTTTGTGATGAAGTATACAATCTGTCAAAGTTTGGGGAGGAGCAGGGGGATTTTCTCACACGACCACCTTCTGCCTCTCCCAGGTTTTTAACAAACATCATGCTTTTATCTGTAGTTTCTCTGAGATTTAAAAAGTGACTCTCTTTTGCATCCACTCTTGTAAAAGTTGTGACTTTTTCAGTTTTTTGGTTCTGAGAGGGGAAGAGGGAGGTTTTCTCCAGTGGGGAGGGGATCTCAAATGCATCTAAAAGGCAGTGTAAGAGAGTTTTATGAGCAGTGGGGTTTTTCCATCTGAAAAACTGGCTGTTGGCTTCATGTTTAAATATCAACTGATATGTTTATTTTCAGCATTGACTCAACAGTGGGAGTTGAATTTGCATCTCCAGAATTCCCATGGAGTGCTGTGCACTTGAGATAAAGAAGCAGCTGGTTCTCCCTCTCCTTCAGTTTTAAACCAGTCAGAATATATGCTCCAGTCGCTTCTGGAAGCCATCCACACCTTAATTTAAGGGTGTCTTTCTTATAAATGTGTGTATGCTGTTTAGCCTGGTTTCTTGTGGAGGAGGATTTATGTGTGTGAGTGTGGATGTATGCCCATGTTCCCCCATTTTTCTCCAGGGAGAAACCCTTTTGAACTGTGACAGCACAACAACAATCCTGTTTCGGTTCGGTTCAAAAATAAATTAATAATTTTTTTTTACTGTGTATGTGCTAAATGGCCATTGAACTGTTGTGCAGATATGCACACCTTTCCAAAAGGTTGTGAATGTGCAGAACGGTCTGGCAACCATTATACACATGCACAGTAACTTTTTAATTTTTTTACATTTTTAATTATTTTTTTCAGTGACTGTGCATGTGCAAAATGGCAGTGTCTCCACATATGCAGTGGCCATTTTGAGCATGTGCAGACTGGCTGCCCTTTTCCAAAATGCTGACAAAACTGCCACCACTATTTTGGAAAAGGTTGCACATGCACAGAATAGTCCGGTGGCCATTTTTCCATAAGCAATAATTTCAAAATTATTTTTCATTTTAAATTGACTTAAATACAGATCCGTAATACGAATCCACATTTAAATATAACAACTTTGGGGAAACTAAACGAAAATAAAATGAAAACAATTTTCATCCAAAGAACCACCCCTATCAAATACATTGTTGTCAACATTTTGATTAGAAATGAAATTTCAGCTCAGCTGTACTCACCAGTTCTGTCAGAAGGGCAGGAAATCCTTGGCTCAGATGGAGAATTTTATCTCAGAATTTTTTTCCTTTTAGAAGTTCACAAGCTGTGGAGAAAAATTGGAGGCCCTAGTAAATTGTGGTAGCTGGGGGCCCTTTACCGTCCATCCCCACAACAAGATTGCCTAGTGGCTGACCAAGCCAATTTCTTGAAAGACCAGTACTTTATTCACACAGATACTAGACTTATTGGCTTGGGGGCTCTGGTAAAATTTCACCTCCATTTTCCCCTCTCACCAGGCCTGGGTGCTCACCACCATGTACCGATGCCAATGTAATGCCAGCAGTTGGGTTCCATGCAAGTTAGGGTCGTCACTGACACATCCCCAGAATACAGAACATGGGGGGAGAGAATACAGGATATGGGGGGAGGAAGAGCACAGCTGGCGCAGGGCTCCTACCCCCAACCAGAGCTGAGCAACAAGTGATGGCGAAGGGGATGCAATGGTACCAGCAAAATCCCAGCCATGTGTTCATATTTTAAAAATTTACCAGGATGCGCTGGGTGGTTCAAAAAAGTGGTAATGTCCTGGAAAATCCAGATGTTATAGTAAACCTAGCACTCCCCGGTCAGTACTGGAACTGCTGGCTCACCTCCGAGTCCACATGCTGCCAACACCACTGTTCCCACCCAGAAGTCATAAGATCATGACTTCAGAAGGTGTGTGTGTGTGTGTGTGTGTGAGAGAGAGAGGGGCAGCATGTGGAAAATACAGGACAAAAATGCATAAATAAAGGACAACAGACAAACCCTTAAAGAAACATTACCAATGCCTACATTAATGCAAGCAGCAAACAAGGTCTGGCATCACCCACAAGTATGTGGGACTGTAAGACCTCCTGAAAACCTCAGTGCTGATTCTGTCTCTACACAGTGGTGTAACCATAGAGTGGGAGGTATGAAATGATTTTGCAGGACATCCCAAACACTGCCAATTGAATTACGAGATGGGAACTTCTTACTGTCGGAAGCAGAGAATGATCAACAGGGAATGGATTGCCCATTGTGACTGCAACCAAAGTTGGCCACTGTTGGAAATGGGATGTTGGGCTTGATTGACCATTGGTCTGACTCAGTATGGCACTACTTACATTCTTATATTCTTACTAAGGCCTGCTCTGATGAAATGTCCTAAAACTGCGACTGCATGAGGGAGACTGAAGTGTATTGCTTTTGCTGTATTAACTGACCTTTTCCAATTATAGGCTCGATTCAGCCTCCCATACTCCTCTTTGGCTGTATCTGACCCAAGGAGTTGTCCCATAAATTTCACTGGAATAGAGCAGGGGCAGGGAAAATGACTTGGCAGCCCAGGCAGCTCTTGGGAAGTCTTAGAATGTAAACAGATGTTACCCTATTAATTCCGGATTCACCAGCTCACCTGTCATGGGGCCACCAGCTCTTCACCCAAGGGACAGTACTCATGGTGTCATCCCAGGGAAGACTGATCATGCTGTGCAGGCAATTGGAGAAAGGCGGGGCAATGAACTACCACGTGGCCACCACCTGTGTGTTGGAGGGCTATGGGGTACCCCCATCAACCCCTGTCTATTGGGTGCATGGCTGTCTCTGCTCACATTCAGCATCATAGAGTCGTGGCCAGTGGCCTACGCTGTCTGAGGAGCAACCACAACTCTATGGTGGTGGTGGGAATGCGGGCAGACCATGACAGGGAGAAACGCCTGCCCGTTAGTTGTGGTCCTGTGCAGTGTCTGCAGGTGAGAGCTGCAGGGGGTCCCCACTGAGTGACCAGGGGCTCCCAGGGCCTCCCCTCTTGTGTGTTAGCACTCTTCCTTCATTGCACTCAAGTCTCAGCAGCCAAATCACAACTGCTCCTCAGAATTTCAGCAGCCGAGACTGCAGAGCACTGGCTCCATGAGCCAGTCATGAAGCCAGAGAGATCTGTGTGTCTGCACGTGCATGTGTGTGTCTTGTGGCTCTGTCATGTGAAGATTTTGGTATGTGCTCTTGGGGTTGGCAGCTTTGCCTTTCCCTAGAAGTGAGTAATAGGAATGTGTGAACACCGGGGAGGTTGGTGTTCGGCCCGTTCGGGGTTCAGCCCCCCCAAAACCGTTCAGGTTCTGGCTGTTCGGCCCAAACCTGTTCGGGGGGGCTGAACCCATTCGGGTGGGGAACAGGGGGAACCTGGTTTTCCCTCCCCCCTCCAGGCTACGTGGGTGGAAGGGGCGCCTGGGCTCACCTCCCCCCGCCCCTCCCGATCAGTCTTTGAAAAATTATTATTACTATTTTTTTAAAAAAACCTCCACCCCAAGGATGGCCCTGCCTGGTGGTGCCGGGGCTCTGGCCCTGGGTCCAGAAGCGGCAGTGTCAGCAGCGGCAGCAGCGGGTTCAGCAGCACTCCAGAGCGCTTCAGGCCTCTACTAGGCCTTTTGGGTCACATGACCCAGAAGGCCTAGTAGAGGCCTGAAGCACTCCGGAGCACCGCCAGACCCGCTGCCACTACTACCGGACCCAAAATCGGAGCCCCAGCACCACCAGGTAGGTCAGGCGTCGGCCCTAGGTCCGGCAGTAGCGGCGGCAGCAGCAGCAGCAGCAGTGGGTCCGGGTCCGGCGGCGCTCCGGAGCGCTTCAGACCTCTACTAGACCTTCCTGGTCATGTGACCCGGAAGGCCTAGTAAAGGCCTGAAGTGCTCTGGTGCGCCGTCGGACCCACTGCTGCCGCCGATGCTGCCAGACCCAGGGCTAGAGCCATGCAGCCGGGAGGGGGGAGGGAAAACCGGGTTCCCCCCCCCATCCCCCGCCCCCTGCCCGAATGGGTTCAGAACCCAAACTTTGTTTGGCCAGTTCTGGCAGGGGGCAGTTTGGGTTCGGAGTGTTCGCGAACGGGCTGAACACCCCGAGTTCGGGACGTACGCCAAACCCCCGAACTACGTTCGCACATCCCTAGTGAGTAAGGATTCTGAGGAATGCCGCATGGGAAGTGTTTACACATTCCCTGCACTACCGGAAGTGACATGCTGTCCATTCTCAGCAGCAGCTGGAGACATGGGGCTCTGAAGAGGCGCGTTCTGAAAGCCTGCAAAGTGAGGACAGCACGTCACTTCCGGTAGTGCAGGGAGTGTGTAAACACACCCCGCACTGCTTTCTTCTTGAATGCAGGGCTCCAGAGGCGCTTCTAAGAGCCTCATTTAAAAGTGGCCTAGGGTATCCCCCACCAGGAGTGAATGTAACCAGGTGACAGCAGCTGTAGAAAGACATAGCTTTAACGTAACAAAATGTCTAGAGTTACTGGTAGGGACTCTTGACAGGATATTTCACACCTGCTGACTGCATCTTCCTTTGGAGCAGCTGGTACTCCCTCCAGATAGGATGCTGGCCTGAATGGTCTACTGTTATGCTAATTCTTGTATCCTTTTCTAGGAATGTTAAATGGAATTTCCCTGCCTTTAAGGTTGGGATCCTGGTAAGGTTGGCCATACTTTTTGACAGCAACTAATGGGTCAGATTTTCAATTAGAGTAAGTCACACATCTCAACTGAAGTCATTGTTCTGTGTTAGTGGCAGATCTGGAACAGTTTTTTTCCTTGAACCACCTTAATTTACTAGTTAATAATTATTTTATTTTATAGTGCCGCCCATCCTTTGTCGAATGCTGCTTGGGGCACTTCACAAACATAAAATAGTAAAATACTGCAATCAATGTAAAATACTTCACAAATGCTTCATAAACCTAAAATACTGTAAAATCCATTTTAAAATAATGTAAAAGGGGAAGGTAAAAGAGAGAGGACAGACTACATTGAGGGGTACCAGCAGTCAATCCGAAAACCAGCTGGAATAAATATGTCTTATATTATTTATACATTACACTGTTATCTCATTCAGGCTGAGTTAGCATTAAAGTAATACCTGTCTACCTTTCCCGCCTAAATAAACTGAAACAGTCTGTTGTGAGGCAATCGCTGGCAGAGTGATTACAGGAAAGCTACAACTTTAAAGTGAACATCCCTTCCATATCGATTGTTTGCTGCAGTTTTGGAATCGCAGCAGTGGATTGGCAGCCACATATTGACATTTTACTAAGAGCAGTGTTTGCGCCTTTAACAAAGAGGAGTGCCCCCGATGTGAAAATTGCCTTTCTCTGAGTGGTAGGAGGGGGAAGGGTGCCTTAATCCAGAAGGCACCTGGCAGCCAGATGGTCAGCAGTATGCACTATGAGCCTGCACCTTCATTCAGGATTACTGTGACTGTCTCTGGGTAATAGATTTAGAGGGTTGGGGTCACAAAGAATTAGAAAATTGTAACCCGTTGCAATTAAACCAAAGTTATTTTTAGAGGACAAAGGACTGACTGATAGGGCTGAGCTGGGATCCGAATTAGAGCTACTTGAAATGTTGTGGCTCAGAGATGATTACTCTGCTAGGCTTTTCTGCACACAACAACAACAACAGAGCCCATGCACTTCAGTCTGACACACAAAGCAGTGCAGCACAGCAGCAGGTGGGCTGGAGAGAGCTGTGATTTGTTAGTAGCGGCAGTTATGTGGAACCAACATTCACCCAGGGTGACTAGTCTAATGTGCTTCCTGCAGAATATTTATTTGTACTCGAGAGAAACCTGCTGAAATCAGACAGGGCTGGCTCCTTCCATTTTGCATTTTGACTTAGGTAAGTATAATCAATCAAAGCTCTTGTACTAATGTTCCTCCCTTTGTATTTTCCCAGTGTGCTTGTAATTCTCCTACCTGGGCTCATGTTGTTTTAAAATTATTATGGCATTTGTTAGAGTCTCTGGGAAGGATTATGCTGAATCTAAGGGACGGGTTTTGAGCCTTTTGCTCACGTTGTTGGTCAGTCAGATACCCTTCCCGCCCTGAGTGATGTCCCATTGAATTCATTCAGACTGCACGAGTGAGGAACTGCTCACCCATGTGAGTAATGGGCTCACAACTTAACCCTCAGGCAGCAATATTAGTGGGTCAAATTGTCCTGGTCATTGCATGGACGTAGAAGAGAGTGGAAAGGAAGGCGGCTTCGTCAGCCTCATTTGTCTACCACATACAATTCATATGCTCAATGACTGTTCCTTCAGTGTAGCCTCTATGGTGAATTTTGGCCCTACAGAGGAGGAGCTAGGCTGGAATGAGCCCTCACACAGAAGATGGAATGGGCCCCCCAGCCTCCTTCCCAGTGGTAGGCAATGTACGCAGTGGGGTGCAGCAGCAAATGTGGAACCCCATAGGCTTTGGGGCCGTAGTGCAGCTGCACCACTTGTCCCTGTTATAGCTACGTGTTTGCCATCAAGCTGAAAAGAAGGGGTGTGACCTAAAGAGTGAGGCAGTTTTTATACTGGCCACTGACCTCTCCCAGTGCTTCTGGCACGGTTTGATTGGGCTGTACCTAAGAGGCACATGCAAGCCCTTTTCTGTTTTGTGGAACTGAAGGAAAATAAAAATAGAGTATTTCTTGGGAATTTTAAGCTGCTCTTCACTGAAGTTTCAGGGCAGCTAACAAGATAAAAAAGCAATACATGTATAAAATGTCCAAAATAAAACTCCCAGTAAAACTACAATACAAGTTTATTGTTGCATAGCCAAGGCTGTTGCAACCTCATAAAAACACTTGGATACAATGATACATTAAAAATTATTATACATTAGATTAAATTTAAACTTCAGCCATGCACAATTTAGGCATTCGTCAAAAATGCAAGCCTCTTCCGCTCAACTAAAATACAAAATTTAGCTGCAAATCTTGTAAATTCCAAGTCAACTGGGCTCAGAAATTTAGATAGAAGAAACCTAGGGTTAGAGCAACCAATTTTGGACATAATACCCCCAAAGAACCTTTGCCTCAGCCCCAAGAATTTGGGGCAATAAAATAAAATGTGAACAGGGGTATCAACCTCTAAGGAATTGCAGAGCCTACAAAAACACTCTTCTCTGGGAAGCCAGTAAAGCTACATGAAAATCCAGAGTAAAAAATCTTCAAGCGCTATCCCTACTTGCCAAATGTTTGACCAAATAAATAAATTATGTGGTGATACCTGTCCATAACCACCTCATCAGCTCTTTCTAAATAACACAGAACACCCTGAGAAACTTTTCTTGAGTCATAACATAGGCTGTTTTTACACGAGCATTAATCCGAGAATTAACTGCCTCAATGCGGATTAAAATGATCGTGTAAACACTAGGGGTGTGCATTTCATTTTCATTCTTACAAGGAAAAGGAAAATTGTGATTTTAATTTTCATCATTATAATAATGAAAATGAAAAATAAGAATAATGAAAACAAATGAAAATGAAATTTTCTTTTTGAAATAATGGGAAAAAACTGAAAAAACATATTTCTGACTACGTTTTTTGTTTCTTATATAATTCTGATGAAACTTGAGGAAATCGTACCCCCAATGGAGGGCACTATGTGTACCAAACTTCAAAAAGTTTGGATAAAGGGGACCTATTCTAGATGCAATTGAATGTTGTGATTTTAAGAGACTCCATATACAT
Source organism: Sphenodon punctatus (assembly GCA_003113815.1). Lineage (NCBI taxonomy): Eukaryota > Metazoa > Chordata > Lepidosauria > Sphenodontia > Sphenodontidae > Sphenodon > Sphenodon punctatus. The sequence continues at coordinate 632,277 of QEPC01008826.1, forward strand.
TCCTGGCTACATCTTTTTTTATCTTCCATCCAATTTGCATTAGACCTAGGATAATTATGTCCCTCCACTAGTGTACCAATCAGGCGCGGCTCACCTTCCAGGGCGTTGGGGGCGCTGACCCCCCAAGCACCCCGACAGGCACTGCGCCGCTGCTCAAAGTAAAAAAAAAACCAAACACCACCCCGCCGCTTCCCCGCCGCCCGCAGCAGCCTCTGCCTTGCCTTTGCTTAGAGTGGAGGCTGCTGCAGCACTGTGGTCAGTTTCATGTCAGTTTCACTGAAACTGACCACAGCGCTGCAGCAGCCTCTGCTGTGATTGCAAAGGCAAGGCAGAGGCTGCTGCGGCTTGACTTCTCTTCTGGGACCCACTCCAGAGGAGTGGGTCCCAGAAGGCTCAAAAATCAGCCACCCAAAGCGTTTTCCTATGGAAAACGCGATTGGGGTGGCTGAGCTCCTCCGTCCACAGCACGTATGGGACGTGCGATGGAGGGAGGGGCTACAGCCTTCCATTGCGCTCAATGGGCGCAATGGAAGATCTCGCCAGAGCGGTCGTGCTGACAGCCCTGGCGAGATAGCTGAGCTCGGGGGACAGAGGAAGAGGGAGCAGCGCGCATGCGTGCTTCCTCCCTGCCTCATGTCCCCCGAGAGAGAGACTCCCACGCGCTGCCTGCCATTCAGAGACAGCAGGTAAGCAGTGACCCTTCCCTCCCCCACCCTGTACCCGACCTCCCCGCCCCCGGGGGGGGATGGGTGTGGAGGGGGTTCCTCCTCCCCCAACCCCTCCCCCCACCATGCCCTAGCTAGGCTGAGCCTGTTCCCCCCCCCTCCATCCTGCATCCTTCCCCACCCTGCTGCATCCCACCCCTAGGCTCTTCCCACACACACCCCACCCCATACTCGCACACACCCACCCCACCCTGCATCCCACTCCTAGGCTCTTTCCCCC
>QEPC01008826.1:644356-666746 GCA_003113815.1 Sphenodon punctatus
TTTTCCATCGACCCAGGCCATGCAGTCTCCTTATTTTCCCAGTGCCTGTCAGCTGTGGGGGCTTGGATGAGGTCGAGCCATCTGCAATTGAATCCTGACAAGACGGAGGTCATGTTGGTGGGCGAGGACTTGGGGGACCTGGAAGTGGTTTAACCTCCTCTTGTAGGGGGATTCGCCCCCCCCATGGTGTCTCAAGTGCGGAGTCTGGGTGTGCTCCTCGATTCGCGGCTCAGCTTGGAATCTCAGGTTGTGGCCGTGGTGGGGAGTGCGTTTCAGCAGTTACATTTTGTCCGGCGGCTTCGGCCGTATCTCTCAGACTCCGACCTCGCCACTGTCATCCGTGCCTTCATCACCTCAAGGCTGGATTGCTGTAACGTGCTCTACGTGGGGCTTCCGGAGAAGCTGGTCCAGAGGCTGCAGCTGGTGCAGAATGCTGCAGCCCGTCTCCTTATGGGGGCGGGTCGCAGGGAGCACATGACACCAGTGCTCCGGGCTCTGCACTGGCTGCCTATAAAGCACCGGGCCAGGTTCAAGGTGCTGGTTTTAATCTTTAAAGCCCTTCACGGCCTGGGCCCTGCTTATCTGCGGGACCGCCTCACTCCCCATGTGCCCATGAGACCCTTGAGATCATCCGGAGGGGGCTCAGTTGGCTCCCACTCTCCTGCTGTTTCAGCATGTATGTAAGACCTGGCTGTTCCGTCAGGCTTTTGGCAAGGGGTAGGGGTGGGGTGGGGTTTCCTCATATACTGTATCTTTAAATTGTTTTAAATTTTTTATATTGTTTTTGTTGAATGTTGTTTGCCGCCCCGGGCTGCCCTGAGGACAGGAGGGCGGGATATAATTTTTAAATAAATAAAAATAAATAAAAAATGTGCTCCCTGTAAGTACCCTCTCCCTTACATAAGACAGGCTGCCATATTCTGCAGCAGCTGCAGCTTCCAAACCTTCATCAAGGGCAGCCCCATGTAGAGCACGTTGCAGTAGTCTAGTCTCAAGGTTACGTTGGCATAGATGATGGTGGCCAAGTCCAAATCTTATTTAAAAAAAATAGGTTACAGCCTTCTCACCAGATGTAATTGGTGAAGAGCACGTCTGGCCACCACTGCAACCTGTTTGTTCTAGAACAGGCATTACAGCAAACTGACAAATTAAACAATAAGTTACTAGAACTGGATGGTATTCACCCAAAAGTTCTAAAGAAAATCAAATATGAAATTGCGGCACAATTATTGGTATTTTGTAGGGGTGGGACTATTGGCAAAATCTAGGTTCTCTGTTTTCTTGGTTCTCTGTTCTCTGTCTGTTTTCTACCAGTTCTCGGTTCTCTCGGTATCGGACTTTTAACATTGTAGTTTTCCCCATGACTTCAATGGGGAAAACTGCAATGTTAAAAATCCGATTTAAAAAAAAAACAATGTAAAAGATCAGATACTGCTGATACCAAGAAAGAACCGAGATATCGGATTAAACAGATATAACCATTATCGGCTACTCTCAGTTCTCGGTAAGAGTCCCACCCCTAGTATTTTGTAACGTATCTCTAAAAACTACCTCAGTACCTCAAGATTTGAGAGTAGCGAATAGAACGCCAACTTTAAAAAGCCTTTGGAGGTGACCTATAAACTACAGAATGATGAGCCTGATGTCAGAGATGCGCAAATTGGAGGAGACACTCATAAAGAATAGAATTATTGGGCATATTGACAAACCTCACATAATGGGGAAGAGCCAACATGATTTTAGCAAAGGGAAGTCATGTCTCATTAATCTCTTGGAATTCTTTAAGGGTATCGTCGAGCATATGGATAAGTGTGATCTGGTTGATGTAATGTATCTATCTTTTCAGAAAGCATTTGACAAGGTCCCTCACGAGAGACTCTTGAGACAACGAATGGGATAAGCGGCAGTGTCCTGTAATAGATTACTAAGTGGTTACAGGATAGGAAACAAAGAATAGGTATAAACGGTCAGTTTTCACAAAAGAGAGAAGTAAGTAGCAGCATGCCTCTGGGGTCTGTACTGGGGCCGGTGTTGCTTAATATATTAATAAATGAACTGGAAAGGGGGGTAAAGAGTGAGGTGATCAAATCTGCAGATGAGATGTGTTGTTCAAGACAGTTAATATTAGGACAGACTATGATGAATTACAGGAGGATCTTGCAAGACTGAGCAATTAAATGGCAGAAGAAATTCAGTGCTGACAAGTGCAAAGTGATGCACATAAGGATGTGCTGGAAATTGTCATGGTCAGATCATCCTCTCCTTTGGACCCAGCTCCTGGTGCACGTCTGCCCCCAGAAAGGTGTGGAACCAGTTAAATTGGTTCGCCCTTGGAGACTTATGGAACCGGAGCGGTTCCGGAATGCTCTGTGGGAAATACCCTCTGATCTCGATGCCCACCGCTCAATGACCTCGTTAGGTTTTGGAATACCAGGTTGTCTGAGGCCATTAACCAGGCGGCTCCCAGGCATCTGCTTCCCAAACATCAGAACCGCAGGTCTCCGTGGTTCATGGAGGACCCATGGCAGTTAAAATGTGAGGGGAGGTGGTTAGAGCAGCACTGGCGTTGTACTTATGCTGAAGACGACAGATTGCAGCGTAGAGTCAGTCTGAAAGCCTATGCGATGGCTGTGCAGGCAGTAAAGAAGAAGTTCTTTGCTGCCATCGTAGCATCCATGAAATCTTGCCCGGCGGAGCTCTTCCAGGTTGTGAAGGAGTTAGTCAGTCCAACCTCCCTCCACCTGGAAGTGGAGGTTTCCCAGGCCTGCTGAGATAGGTTTATTGATTTTGGGGGGGACAAAACTGCTCACATTCACCATGACTTTGCCACCACAGTTGATACAGTTGGGGAACCAGAGGCTATGAATGCCTCAACTTGTCCTGTTTTCTGGGATCAATTTCATTCTGTGACCCCTGCCAATGCAGGGGATGTCCTGAAGGCTGTTAGGACCACAAAATGTGAATTAGATCCTTGCCCATCCTGGCTAGTTAAGGCCACCAGGGAGACATTGGGGTTGGTGCTGGCACGGGTGGTCAATGCCTCCCTTGAGGAGGGCAGGGTTCCAGGGTCTCTTAAGGAGGCTGTGGTGTGACCCTCACTCAAAGAAACGTCACTTGACACTGACACCCTTGTCAGATACCAGCCTGTCTTTTACTTTCCCTTTTTAGGGAAGGTTATTGAGCGGGTAGTGGCCCTGTAGCTCTGGGACCATCTTGACCGGGTCAGTTTCCTAGACCCCTCGTAGTCTGGCTTTCATTCAAGATATGGCACCGAGAATGCACTTGTGGCCTCGGTCAATGACCTGCGCCGGGCTTTATACCATGAGCAGTCAACCCTTCTGGTCTTGTTAGATCAGTCAGCTGCTTTTCCCCGCACTTCAGCTTTGGTTAAAGGGTCACCTTCCCCTCTCGGTTGGGGTTCCCCAAGGTTCTGTCCTTGGCCCTCTCCTCTTCTCTATCTACACCCTGTCCCTTGGCGAAATTATTGCCTCCCACGGATTCCAATACCATCTCTATGCTGATGACACCCAACTCTATCTCTCTACCCCCTCTCTCTCCTCCTCTATCCGCTCACGCCTCGTCGACTGCCTCTCTGATATCTCCGCCTGGATGTCCCGACGCCAACTCAAACTGAACATGGCCAAGACTGAACTCCTCATTTTTCCTCCATCCCCCTCCTCTCCCTCTGACCTGACCATCTGCATTGATGGGGTCACCATCCGTCCTGTTCTCCGTGCCCGCAGCTTGGGCTTCATTTTTGACACGCACCTCTCCTTTAAACCTTACATTGACTCTGTGGCCAAATCCTGCCGATTCGCTCTCCTCAACATTGCCCGCATACGCCCCTTTCTATCTATCTCCTCGGCCAAAATCCTTGTTCATGCCATGGTTATCTCTCGCCTCGACTACTGCAACCTCCTCCTTGCTGGCCTCCCTCGCTCCCACCTGTCCCCCCTTGTTGCGATCCAAAACTCTGCCGCCAAGATCATTCACTCTGCCCGTCGCTTCGACCATGTAACGCCTCTCCTCCTCTCCCTTCACTGGCTCCCCCTTCCTGAACGTATCCTGTTCAAACTCCTGGTTTTCACGTTCAAATCGCTCCATGACCAAGCTCCCCCTTACCTCTCGGACCTAATCGCCCTACGCACTCCTGCGCGCGCTCTCCGCTCTTCCTCTGTCCCCTCCCTCGCTCTCCCTCGTTTCTCCTGCTCGCCCAACCGCCTTCGTCCCTTCTCCCTCGCTGCCCCGCATGCCTGGAACTCCCTCCCTGCCGACATCCGCCTTGCCTCCTCCCTCCGCTCCTTCAAATCCCTCCTCAAGACCCACCTTTTCCATGCTGCCTTTCCCAATGCCCTCTAGTCTTTCCCCTTGCTCTTACTGTCAGCCCTCCTCTGCTGACTGCTGCTACCGACCACCTTGTAACCAAGCCAAGTACACGCACCTGAGACTTCGCATCCGCCTGAATGTTTGTTTGTCTTCTCCCATGTCTCTCCCGCTGTCCCCTCTCCTTGTCTCCCCCTCCTTGTCTTTTAGATTGTAAGCCACAGGCAGGGACCGCATCTGATTGTATGTTCTGTACAGCGCCAGGTTGCAACTGGCGCTTTATAAATGTTTAATAATAATAATAATAATGAGCTGTTGGTGACTCAGCTGCGGGATTGTGCCGGGGTGGATGGGATCTTTCTCGAATGGTTCTGCTTATTTCTGGCCAGTAGGACTCACCATGCGGTTTTGGGTGACTGTATATCTGCTTCCTGGGATTTCACATGTGGGGTCCCGCAGGGTTCTTTTCTGCCCCCGCCCTCCCGTTCAACATGTATATGCAGCCTTTGGTTGAGGTCATGAGAGGGTTTGGAGTGTGTTGTCATCAATATGCTGATGACTCTCAGCTCTACCTCTCGTTTTCAGTGGACTCAAGCCCTGCAGTCTTGTTGTTTACCTGATGTCTGACAGCTGTGTGGGACTAGATGAGGGTGAACCACCTGAAATTTTGTTTATTTATTTATTTATTTGTTTGTTTTCAACATTTATATTCCACCTCTCCTGCCTAAGCAGCTCGAGGCAGCATACAAAAATTAAAATATACATAAAATATATAAAATACATAAAAGGGAAGCAAAAAAAAAATAAGAAAATAAAAAACCCATCCTCTCCATCCACCCTTCACCCATCTTCCTCACCAAAGGCCTCGCAGAACAGCCAGTTCTTGCACTGTCACCGAAATGAGGCAAGGCCAGGGCCACCTGGGCATCCACTGGAAGGGAGTTCCACATCCTGGGTGCCACCACAGAGAATGCACTCTCCATTGTAACCCCCCATACCACCTGGGGGACATCAAGAAGGGCACTCCTGGAGGATCGCAGGGCTCAATCCAGATAGGAGGGGCCCAGACCATATAGGGCTTTATAGGTAAGCACCAACACTTTTAGTCGGGCCTGGAAGACTATTGGCAGCCAGTGCAGAGCTCAGAGCACTGGTGTAATGTGTTCACGGCAACGCATCCCCGTAAGGAGACAAGCCACCGCATTCTGCACCAGCTGGAGTCTCCAGACCATCACCAAAGGTAGCTCCACGTAGAGTGAATTACAATGGTCTAATCTTGAGGTGATGAAGGCATGGATGACAGTGGCCAGATGTATGGCCAAAGCCGTCGCACCAGATGTAATTGGCGGAAAGCACTCCTCGACACAGTCCCAACCTGGAGATCCAGGTGAAGCTGCGGATTGAAGAGTACCCCCCCCACAACTCCGGACCTGAGAGACCAGTGGGGGACGAACCCCCATCAATGATGGGGGATGTCACACACCCCACCCTCCCCCCCAACATCACCTTCGTCTTGTCAAGATTTAGTTTCAGACAGCTCTCCCTCATCTAGTTCCCCACAGCTGCCACTGGGACTCCTTTTCTTCCTTTTCTGTGTCGGACGAAAAGGAGAGATAGAGCTGGGTGTCATCAGTATACTGATGACAATGCACCTCATACCATCTCACGACCTTGCCAAGCATCTGCATATACACATTGAACAAGAGAGGGGCACAGAATAGAGCCTTGCGGAACTCCACATGTGAGGTCCCGCGGAGAAGATGAACAATCTCTGATCACCACCTACTGGGTTCTCCCAGCCAGGAAGGAGCGGAACCATTCAAGAAAGGTTCTGCCCACCCCAGCATAGTCCCACAGGTGTCACCATCATCTCATGACCAATGGTATCAAATACAACCGATAGATCTAATAGGATTAGCAGGGTCAAACGACCCTGGTCCAATTCCCAGCAAAAGTCATTGACCAAAGCCACTAATGCAGTCTCAGTGCCATAACCCAAATGAAAGCCAGATTGCGAGGTTTGAAGAAAACCGGTGTGGTCCAGATGCACCTGCAGCTGCTGAGCCACTACCTGCTCAGTAACCTTCCCTAAAAAGGGAAGGTTAGATACTGGCTGATAGCTAGTGCGGGAGGCACACCACAGCCTCTTTGAGACAGTCCGGCAACCTGCCCTCCCACAGGGAGGCATTGACAACACCTGCCAGGAACAGCCCCAATGTCTCCCAGCTGGCCTTGACCAGCCCAGACAGGCATGGGTCTAGTTCACAAAATGTGGCTCTAACAGCCCTCAGAACATCCTCTGCAGCAGCGGGTGTCACCCACTGAAACAGATCTCACAAAACCAGACAAGATGGAACCTCCATAACCTCTTGTTCTCCTATTGTCATAAGCGCAGAGTTGAAGTCGTGAGGAATCCGAGCGATTTTCTTTGCGAAGTACTCAACCAACGTGTCACAGCAGGCACTGGAAGCCTACAGTTCCAGGCAGAGGGAGACCGGACTAACCAACCCCCTCACAACCCGGAAAAGCTCTGCTGGACTAGACTTCGCAGACGCTATCAGGGTAGCGAAGAACTCTTTCTTAGCTGCCCTGACAGTCGCATCATAGGCCTGTAAACGGGTTCTATGCCACAATCTATCAGCTTCAGCATGAGACCGGTGCCACCAGCGGTCCAACCGCCACCCTTCCTGCTTCAGCTTCCTCAGGCCCTCCGCAAGCGATGGTGGTCTGCAGTGCCGATGCCGAGGGAGCGAACGCCTAGTTGAATCCCAACAAGACGGGGGTGATGCTGGTGGGGCAGGCCCAGGGAGTGGAGGCTCCCATCGTTGATGGGCTGTGCTCCATCTTGGTTCCTCATGTTTGTAGTCTGGGGGTGTTCCTCGATTCACAGCTCCTCCTGGATGCCCAGGTGGCAGCTGTGGCGAGGAGTGCATTTGCAGCCTTATGCCTCAGACTGCAACCATGCCACCATCAGACATCTACACCTTCATCACCTCGAGGCTTGATTACTGTAACGCGCTTTACGTGGGGCTACCCAAGGTGATGGTCCAGAGGCTGCAGCTGTTGCAGAATGCAGCGGCCCGTCTCCTGATGGGTATGGGCCGCCAAGAGCACGTAACACCAGTACTCCATTCTCTGCACTTGCTGCTTGTTGCCTACCGGGCCTGATTCAAGGTGTTGGTGTTGACCTATAAAGTCCTATATGGCATGGGCATAGAGGACATTCTCGGTTGTCGCACCTCCATTGTGGCACTCCCGGCAGAGGTTCGTTTGGCCCGAGGCTTTCCCTCCTTCAGGTATCAGTGTAAAACGTGCCTGTTCCACCAGGCGTTTGGTGAGAGAGATGGGTAGGGGGAGGGATGGGAGAGGGTTGGGGAGGGGGGGATTGATGGTTTTATTGGTTTTTTTTTTATGTTGTATGTGTATTTTTATGCTTTTATATTGTACGCCACCCTGAACTGCCTTGGCAGCAGCGGGTGGGATAAGAAACTTTTATAATAAATAAATAAAAGTAATTCTAATTATACATACACAATTCTGAGTATAAATTAGGGGTTACCATTCAGGAAAAGGACCTTGAAGTCACTGTGGACAGTTCATTGAAAACTTCAGCTCAGTGTGCAGAGGCTGTCAGCAAGATAAACAGTATGTTAGGAATATTTCTGAAAGGGATGAGAACAAAACACAATAATATCATAATGCCACTATATAAATCTATGGTATAACCTTGAATAGTGTGTACAGTTATGGTTGTCCCATCTCAAAAATGTTATAGCAGAACTAGAAAAGGTGCAGGGAAGTACAACAGAAATGATCAACAGTATGAAATACTTTCTGTACCAGGAGAGGCTAAACAGTCTAGACCTCTTCAGCAATAACTGAGAGGGAATATGAGAGAAATTTATAAAATCATGAATAGCATGAAACAAGTAAATCAGAAGTTATTTACTCTCTCAAATAATACTAGAACTAAGGGACATTCTCTGAAAGTAACTGGTAGCAGGTTTAAAACAGATTTATTTTCATACAAAAGAAAGTATATTTTTTTTCTCTCCACACACAATATACAATCTATATTGGTCAGGTTTACAATCCCATCTATAGATAGTGTCCTCTCATTTTGGGTCCCAGACCACGGTTTGAGAACCGCTAGCTGAGACTAGAGCTGAAACAGATAGCAATTTTTGGACCTGTGGGGTACTACCCATAATTTTGAGTTGCCTTTTGGCTGGCTTATTGATACCCACATAGCAACTATTACTGTGACCGAGTAATTGACGTTACATTTCACTGACCTTTTCCAACTCGCCATGGTACTGTTTTAGCATCTTTCTGAGATTCCACGTTTCATCCTTTTCATCAACATGCATATGCACAACAAGACGGGCCATGGAACCATCAATGGATGAATGGACTTAAAACATTAAACTGCCAACTCAGTAATATGGTACTGCAGGTACATGGGTGCAATTTAGTGCCCAATCCTTCCAAGACAGTTCAGGTACCGCAATTTCAACAGGTATACCCATTTTATCCCTAAGTGAGGCATGTGAACTCACATCTACAATCTTATTAATGGGTATTTCAGGAGCCAGAACCTGTCATTATTCAAGGCACCATACAAACCTTTTTAGTGTAAGCACTTTTTGAGCTAATGCAGGCTTTAAAAAAAAAAAAGTAATATGTATACTGATTGATTACTAGCTATGACAACAATGAATTGTATGTGCATTTAGCACGCTTGGCAATAGCGCTGTAATAACTTCTCTGTCATCAACCAATGAATGTAAGAGAAAATTAGTTTCAGGTGCTCAGGGGCATTCCTGCAGCCTTTATTGCTTAGTTGGATGGATGCTCAAAATATTATCGTGCCAGAGCAAATTGGTTTCCAGAAGGGCTGCTCTACAGTGGACCATATATTGCTTTTGTCCTGTCTTGTGGGGAGATCTCTTGGCCAGGGAAGGAAGGTATATCTGTGCTTTGTGGACCTAAGGACGGCATTTGACTCCATCTGCAGGGCCCGGCTGTGGCACAAGCTGGAGGCCCTCCGGATGGAGCCGAGGCTGCGGTTCCTAATAGCCCGCATGCATGAGAGTAATTCCCTGCGGGTCAGATATACCAGAGAGGGGGCTCTGTCAGGCAGAGTTGAGGTCGCTAGAGGGGTGAGAGAGGGCTGCCTATTGGCGCCAGCTCTATTTAACATCTTTTTAAATGATCTTCCCTTGTGTTTGGATAGGACCGATTCCCACCCTCCGCTGATTGGAAATAGAGGGGTATCAGCCTTGCTCTATGCAGACGACACCGTCCTTATTTCCCGAACACTGGTGGGCTTAAGGCGGGCGATGCAGACGATTGAGGCATATTGTAACAACGAAGGCCTCTCCATTAATTATGGGAAGACAAAGGTGCTAATTGTGGGCTCCCGCAAACACGGGGAAACCCACAAGTGGATGCTGGACGGCCACCCAATTTCCCAGGTCGATAGATTCAAATATCTGGGAGTCACCTTCTCCAATTCCCCGGCCTGGCGCGACCATTGGCTAACGATAAAAAATCAGGCCAGACAGACGGTAGGAGCCATTCGTGGCTTCTATTTTCGTAGAGGGGGTCAGTTGGTGCTCCCTGTGCTACGCTTGTTCCGGGCGAAAGTTGTGGCACAGCTTTTGTACGCCTTTCCAGCTTGGGGCCTGGATTTTCTAGAATCTCTGGAAACGATCCAAAATGATTTCTTGCGGGTTATTCTGGGGGTCCCGAAAGGAACTCCCCAGATTCTTTTGAGATTAGAAATAGGATGTTTCCCCATCAGGGTTTTTGCTATCCAGACCCTAGTAAGATTTTGGTTAAAAATTGAATTTACGTCACAAGGGGACAAGTCCCTTTTGGGGAAAGCCAAGGAGGCGGGACTACTCTCCCCCTGGCAAAATCGGCTGGAGGCAGTGCTGGGGAGTCTGGGGTTCTCCCTGGAGTACTTGGCTGGCAGGGGGCTTAAACAGGTGATGGTGATGGTAAAGCAAAGACTGGCGGACCAGCAATTACAATTAGATGCTGAAATGCAGAAACGTCAGAGGGTTAATCTGCAGTATATTCCACCAGCAAGCCCTTTGTCCGAGACTAATTATTTGATTGCTTGGTCCAACTTCTCAGCAAGACGTGCTTTTACGCGCTTCCGCTGTGGGGTCTTCCCCTCGGCTATTTTGGAGGGTCGATACTTGGGTACGCCCTTCTTTGAAAGAACGTGCTCGCATTGTACACTACAGACTTTAGACACGAACGAGCACATCTTGATGATTTGTCCTAGGCATAATGGGATAAGGGGCAAGCTTTTCGCGGCCCTTAAAGAAGCCCAAGCAAGTCACCCCTTCACTGACTGCCTCAGACTCTGCTTAGATGCAAGAGCCTCTAAACTGACCCTAGCAGTAGCGGTCTTTGGTAACTTGGCATTGCATGCGAGAAATATAAAGAAATCCGGAGAGGCCCGGGGGGGTTCCAGTGGGGGCCTTTTGATTGAACATTAACAAAATTTGCGGGCCCGTTTGAAGCTATGAGAAGAGATCCAGGGTAAAAGTCAGTTTTTAACTAAGTATCTAAGGGGTACTTCTAAGTATATTGACAACAAGCCTGGTTTTGAATTGGTAATAGAGTAAGATGTGTTTTCTCTTAAAAAATAAATAAAAATAAAAAAAAAAAATGTGTTGGTTTATTTTGTTTTATTGTTAATTTTGTTATCTATGCAAAAAACTTTATAGTTATGGCAAATAAAGTTTATTAATTCAATAATTCAATTCAATTGCTCCTTTGTATTGTTGATTTGATTGAATGATGGCATTTCCTCATGGCTTGCGTTTACAGAAAAGTCCGCATTCCACACTTGTTAAAAAAATGTCAGAGGATTTGATTTAATTCTGGTTTTGTCAATTTGATTTTCTCTGAGACAACCAGCAAAAGCATGCTACTTTTCAGATGGAAAAGTCCATCTTTATAAAATGTCAGTTTTGAACTGGGATACTGGAAAATGTCTAGCTGGGTTAATCCTATATTTTATTCTCAGCAACAAGCTTTCATAGAGTTTGAAGTCTGTTGGAGATACATACCAATCTATTTGAAATCCTCTGTTCATGATTCTTATGACTCAGCACATTTCTCTTAGTTGAGAGGCTGGGTGAAGGATTCTCAGAATTATACTCTTCTGAAGAAAAAAAAAGCCCTATAGAATTTAATAGAAATGACTAACTTCTTTGTAAAACTTTAAAGCTATGCTATAGAACTTAATAGAGGACAATTGCTCTGTTTTAGAACTTTATAATGGCTTAAAAATTCTGAAGAAAGAATATACGACCCTGTTAAGTACCCTAGAATTTTGTTAATATCTGTAAAATTGGTTTGGTTTTATCCCTATGGAATTCTATAGGACTTCTCCAAAACAGTTGTGGTCAGAGAAAGCTAGTAATTTGGGGTCAGATGTCTTATTTCAATTCCGAAAATTTCCTCTCCAGGGCCAGTATTGTGCAAATACTTAAGCATGCAAGGAGCAGATAAGGAGGGTCGTGAAAAAGCCCTCTTTGAGCAAGAGCAGTTTGTCTCATTGCCAGAGAATATTGTAAACCTAAATAGGACAAGAACTTAGAGAATATGTCTGTAAATGGCTATTAGAGGTGTGTATGTTATTTTTGTGATATTAATAACGAAAACAAAATTTGTCGTTTTTAAAATTATTGCAACAAAAACACTGACAAAAAATAATAACAAAATCAGTAACAATAATGAAAGTTATTGTTTTCATTATTACCTGGCAGGTGTATTTTGGAGGGAGATTTGGTGAGGGGAGGAGGTAGCAATCACCTCTGAGCCAGAAACCATGTTGAAGTCTTGAACTGGGCCTGTGATGGGAGGGGAAGGACCTGATGGATGTAATTGCTGGTCAATGAGCAGCGCAAGCAGGTCCCAGGCAGTTGAATGGCACCCTCTGATTGCTCAATGCCTCGTGCCTCCCAGAACCAATCAGGGGAGCTCTGGGGAAGAACACTGCAGCCCTTTATACTGCAGGGCTAGGCTGCTTGACTCTGGTTCTGTGTTAGCTATTGCTCTATCAGGGTGCATCTGCAGTATTTGCTGGTACTTGCACTAAAAATGCTTCCGTACACATAGATAGATAGATACCATAGATAGATATAGGTAACAATATATATAATGTTTATATATAATGCTAGATGATAGATGTAGAATAGAGATAGATTAGAGATAGTGAATATACCTCTGGGTTTTCCTTTTCCCTTTCCGTCTGTCTCCCCTTGGGGGATGAGACATCGTGCCCCCGCGCCTTATCATGCGGCATTCCGCAGGGTTCTATTCTGTCTCCATTATTATTTAATGTATACATGCAACCCTTGGGGGAGGTCGTGAGAGGGTTCAGGGTGCGGTGTCACCAATATGCCGATGATACTCAGCTGCACCTCTCGTTTTCAACTGACCCAGACCCTGCTGTCTCATTGCTATCCCAATGTTTGGAGGCCGTGGTGGAATGGATGCGGCAGAGCAGACTGAAGCTCAACCCCGATAAGACGGAGGTGATCTTGGTGGGGAGAGCGAGGGAGGTAGTGGCCCCCCTGGTTGGGGGGTTCGCCCTCCTATAGCTCAGCAGGCCCAGAGTCTGGGGGTGATACTGGACGCAGACCTCCACCTGGAGCGGCAGGTGGAGGCAGTTGATAAGGCTGGCTTTCCGTCAGCTGTATCTGGTGCATAGGCTGCGTCCGTTCGTCTCCGGCCCGGACCTGGCCTCCCTCATCCATGCTTTCGTCACCTCGAGGCTGGACTACTGTAACGCGCTCTACGTGGGGCTTCCCTTGTTCCTGGTTCAGAGGCCGCAGCTAGTGCAGAATGCAGCGGCTCGTCTCCTTACGGGGACGGGACGTCGGGAGTACGGTACACCTGTGCTCTGAGCTCTGCACTGGTTGCCATTAGCGTGCCGAGCCTGGTTCAAGGTTTTGGTGTTGATCTATAAAGCCCTTCATGGTCTGGGTCCCTCATACCTCAGGGACCACCTCGCCCTCCGCACCCCAGAGCGGCTCCTTCGGTCTGCCGGGGGTGCCTTCTTGGAGGTCCCCCGTGTTAAGCGGGGGGCCACAATGGAGAGGGCATTCTCGGTGGCCAGGCCGCACCTTTGGAACTCCCTTCAGGAGGAAGCTCGCCTGGCCCCCAGCTTGTTGACATTCCGGCGAAGTTGCAAAACCTGGCTGTTCACCCAGACCTTTGGGGAGGGTGGGAGGGGAGGGTGAGGTTTTTTTAGCTCCCCCACCTGACTTATTATTTATAATGTTTTAAGCCCTGTTTTAAATAATTTTATTGTCATGGATGATTTTAAATTGTATTTTATTATATTATGTTTATACTGTTGGAAGCCGCCCCAGGCTGCTTTGCAGGAGGGGTGGGGTACAAATTCATAAAATAAAATAAATAAATATCCATATATTATATAGATATAGATATTAGGGGTGTGTGTACGTGTATATATAGAGAGAGATAGAGAGATTAGATATTTAGATACTGGGCTGTTTTATTATATATATTAGGATTATAGGATAGAAATATTTTGTATTCTGGATAGATTAGGTTTAGCTTAGATTCTGTATATTGTCTATATCTATATATATACACACACATATATAATATATACGGAATCTAAGCTAAACCTAACGTATGTATAATACAAAATTATCTGTATATATATGCTAAGATTCTGTATATTATATATGTATTATACATAGGTAAGGTTTAGCTTAGAATCTGTGTGTGTATGTAGTACGTACGTATGTACATACATACATACAATATGTATGTGTGTGTGAAATGTAAAGTCAATTACTCAGTCACAGTAATAGTTGCTATGTGGGTATCAATAAGTCAGCCAAACGGCTACTCAAAATTATGGATAGTACCCCACAGGTCCACAAATTGCTATCTGTTTCAGCTCCAGCCTCAGCCTGTTTCACCTCCAGCAATATCCTTTACTGTTGGACTACAAAGATATTACAGACAGACAGACATTTATAAGTTAATTGCTTAGATCATCAGGAGCCTTTATCCAATCCTTCTGAAAGTTGGCATAGATAGTAAACATGGCAAGGGGTATAAAGTTGCCAAGTTTCATCCACATTAGATGGGAGACAAAGAAGTTATAGCCAGGAATGTATATTCAGATTTTTTTCAAAATAACATAATTCAACTGCTTATAAAGTCGGATGCCTTTATCCATTCTTTCTGTAATTTGGTATACTTAATGCTTTTCATAGGAGGTAAAAGCCCGCCACATACAATGAAAGCCAAAAAAGGTACAGCCAAAAATGTGTTTTCCATTGAAACCA
This sequence comes from Sphenodon punctatus, assembly GCA_003113815.1. NCBI lineage: Eukaryota > Metazoa > Chordata > Lepidosauria > Sphenodontia > Sphenodontidae > Sphenodon > Sphenodon punctatus. The sequence continues at coordinate 659,038 of QEPC01008826.1, forward strand.
ATGGAAAGCAAAAATGAAAGCAAAAACAAAAATGAAATTTTGATATTTACAAAAATGAAAATGAAAGATTTAAACGTCAAAAATGAAAAACAAAAATGAATAACGACATAGGTCCCTGGTGCGCACCTCTATCACTTATAAAGAAAGGGTTTTTCATAAGAGAAGCCAGTTGGCAATTATTGAATACAGTACTGAATGCTGGTTACTCCCAACAGTAATGACTGCTAGCTAGCCCCTTGAGGCATGAGATTTAGGAGGAGAATTCCCATTAAGAAAATGAGTTGCATGTGTACATTTTCAGGGAATCATGAGGTGATAACATCCTAATAGTGTCTTTGTTTGGCAACAGACTGTGGAAGAGACCATTCCTAACTATGCAGAAACTTGTAGAACATCAGAATTTGCAGGACAACTTCATATTGAATGGCACCTTTTCTCTTTATCGCTTTTACTTAAGCTATCCAAACAGTCATTGTTCAAGTTACTATTCTAGTCTCTTGATTATCATCAGCTAGTATAAATGGACGTAGTGCTGTCAATGGAAGTATGACTACGAATGTTATGGTTGGCAGTACCTGAAATGGTCATTTACCTCCATCCATCAAACCTTAAACAGGTCCCAGTTTCACCTAGAAAAATGTTCACCTGTTTTTAATCTTATTTCTGACCCATTTTTTAAAAAAACTTCCAATTGGTGGGACCCTACAACCTCCTTTGGTAATTTGTTCCATTATCTGTGATAACTGAGTTAATAAATTCTTCCTCAGATGTGACCTAAATCTTTCCTCCTTCAGCTTAAGCCTTTCATCTTTTGTCCTGTCCTTTGTTCCCATGGAGAACAGGGTTACCGTCTTGTTTGTAACAATCTCTTATATAGTTGAAAATGGCTATGATACCTACTCTCACAGGTCTTGCATTCCAAGTCCTTTATCATCTTTGATATTCTGCACAGACCCCTCTTCACTCTTCAAGCATAGAGTCTCAAACTGAGTGCAGTACTCAAACTGAGGCCATTCCAAGGGTAATGGAACACTTATGTCCTGTGACAAAGCCAGTGCTGGATCTTGCCCAATAATTTCAATGTTAATTTACATGCGATAATTCGGTCTATCTAGTTACCTTTACAATACTTATTGGAACCATCTTGGTGGAATATTGTAGAAAATAGCCTAAAGTTTTCTAATTTGCTGGGACTGAAATTAATATCTTTTAATATTCATAAAGTTAATTTGCACGCTCGTTCCAGTGAATTAACCATTTTGGTGTGCATTTCTGTGGAATGTAAGAGCTGCCACACTGGGTCAAACCAATGGTCCTTCTTTCCAGCATCCTGTCTCTAACAGTGGTCAGCGCCAGATGTTTCAGAAGAAGTGTACAAAACGGGTCATATTTGATGGTATCCATCCCTGGTCATTGACTCCCAGCTTGCAGCAGTCAAAGGTTTCTTCCCCTAAGCAGGTAGCCTAATAGTAATTGATGAACATGTCTTCAACGAACTTATCGAATCAGTTTTTTAGTCCAATTATACTATTGTCCTTCACAACATTCCATGACTATGAGTTCCACAGTTTAACCATGCTTACTTAGCATGGAGAAAATATTATTTTTATTTATTTATTATTTACATTTTGATCCCACCAATTTCCTCAAAGCTCAGAGTGGGTTGCAATACATAAAAATATCAATAACAATACCACCTCTATGCTGATGACACTCAACTCTATCTCTCTACTCCCTCTCTCTCTCCCTCTGTTCAAGCTCGTCTCATCAACTGTCTCTCTGACATCTCTACCTGGATGTCTCAACGTCAACTCAAACTCAACATGGCTAAAACTGAACTCCTTATCTTCCCCCCTCATCCTTCCTCTCCTTCCTCACTGTCAATAACTATTGATGGAGTCACCATCCTGCCTGTCCCCCAAGCCCGTAGCCTAGGCTTCATCTTTGACTCACCCCTTTCTTTTAAACCCTACATTGACTCTGTTGCTAAATCCTGTCGCTTCTCCCTCCATAACATTGCTAAGATTCGCCCTTTTCTCTCTGTCTCGTCTGCCAAAACTCTTGTTCATGCTCTGGTCATCTCTCGCCTCGATTACTGTAACCTCCTTCTCACTGGCCTTCCCCGGTCTCACCTTTCTCCCCTCATCTCTGTCCAAAACTCTGCTGCCAGGGTCATCTACCTCGCCAGTCGCTTCGACCATGTGCAGCCCCTCCTCTCTTCGCTTCACTGGCTTCCCCTTCCTGAACGAATCCTGCACAAGCTCCTAGTCTTCACCTATAAAGCTCTTCACAACCTTGCTCCCCCCTACCTCTCTGCACTTATCGCCCTCCATACTCCAGCCCGTGCACTTCGCTCCTCCTCTGTCCCTTCTCTCACCCTTCCACGCCTTCCCTGCTCCCCTAAGCGCCTTCGTCCCTTCTCACTTGCTGCCCCCCATGCCTGGAACTCCCTCCCTGTCCACATCCGCCTTGCCCCCTCCCTTCATACCTTCAAATCTCTCCTTAAAACTCACCTCTTTCGCTCTGCTCTGTCTGACTCTTTATCCTGCTGAGCCACTATTCCTATACCTACGATCGGTTTACCCTTATCCTTGCAACATGGACCTGCCTGCTGTCATTCTCATCGTAACCAAGCCAAGTACGTGCACTTGAGACCTCGCATCTTCATGAATGTTAGACCCCTTGTCTCTCCCTCTGTTCCCCTTCCTAAGTCTCTCCCCCAGCTCCTGTCTCTCAGATTGTAAGCCCTAGGGGCAGGGACCGTGTCTATTTTATTACTTTGTAAAGTGCCAGGTACACTGCTGGTGCTATATAAATCTTTGTTAATAATAATAATAATAATAACAATACACAAAATATTGGAATATGCAAATAAAAACAGATAAAATCCCCTAGCCCATAACACCTCAACCCTATCTCTGCCAAACACCTGGTCATTTATGTGTAGTTTATTTATATAGTGCCAGCAATGTGCCTGGCACTGAACGGTTGTGATTATAGAGACCGTTCCCTTCTGCAAGGGACTTACAATCTAGAATGGACAAGGGTTGGGGGGGACAAGGGGAAAGGCACATAGAGAGAGACAGGGAAATACATTAATGAAACTGAGAAGTCGCAGGCACATATGCGTAACTTAGTTACAGGGAAAGGGGAGATATTGAAGGATGAAACAGCATGAGGAGGAGCAACCTACAGAGGTGGGGAGTTAGGGAAGGCCTGACAGAAGAGGTAAGCTTTCAGAAGAGGTCCGGAGGGAGGGAGTAGAGTGTATGTGTTCAGGGAGGGAGTTCCAGGAATAGGGGGCAGCATGGGAGGAGGACTGAAAACAATTTATGGAGGAAGAGACTCTGGGGCAGGTGAAGATGATGGCAGAGGGGGAGTAAAATTCCTTGGTGGGAATGTAGTGGGAAATGAGAGCGGGAAGCTAGGGAAGAACAAAGTCATGAAGTCGCTTGAATTGGAACACAAGGAGTTTGTGCAGGATATGAGACACACAAAAATAAAAATACTTCCTTTGTTTTGTTTTAACAATATTGTTCTTGTGTTGCTTTAAAAAAAACACTGAGACCAGCATTCTTTTATATTAAGTGCTTGTTTCAGAAAACTACTTATGCACAGGCCTAATTTTAAGCATGGGGAAAAAAATAGGAGATCTATCAACATGCTTAAAGTTAGGCATATGTTAAGGTAGCTAACCAAACTGGGGCCTTTCTTTCCATTCAGGTTAATAGGAATTTTGCCATTGACTTTGCAAGAGTAGAAGACAGAATGCAATTGTATTGTTCTGATTTTCCTCAAAACCTCAAGGCTATGTGGGGCAGGTTTTTCAACTTAGAAAACTTTCAAAATTTTAGGGATGTGCTGCCTAAAGAATGTGGGTGGAGAACTAAAGTTCTTTAAACTTTTAAATACTTTGCTTCTGTTTTCAAGAAATAGAACAAACACTCTGAGCAGTCAGTAAGAATGAAAGTACAGTAGGAGGAGCATTTTTGCTAGAGGCAAAAGCGGCATTTCCTGTATCATCTTCATGTCTCAACTGTCCTGTCATTCCTATGTAAATTGTGCTTTCCTGAGAAGGCTCTTTGCAGAGAAACCAGTTGGAGAACTCCATGAGTTGCTGAGCCATCTTTCCACACATCCTGCACAATGCTTCTGCTAACACTTTATTTGACGCTGCCTAGCTGCTTACTCTCACTGAAACTCACCACGCCTTTGAAGCTGCAGCTTTTTAAGAAATCTCTTTACATAGCATTTTATTACACAAGAAATCTGGGTGTTCATACGTGGGTGAGTCTTGTTTGAACTGCGCTGCGGCTGGTGGGGGGGTGCGTGTGTGCATGCTCCCATGCACACCCATCTACACTCCTCCCCCACGCACGGAGGCACCGGACAAAATGGACGTGTCTCTGTGCGTGGATGATAGCTAGCAGTGGGGGGAGGTCAGCGTGCACAAGTGTGCACCTGTCAGAACTTCCCACCCATCCAGCACACGTGGACCATGGCACACACTGACTCCCCCATGCTGGAGGTTGACCTCTAGAACCATGGTTAGCTTTGAACCCTGCCAGGAATTTACTGTGGTGAACATCTGGCGGGGTTCAAACAGACTTTACTGCAATCGCTGCCACCACACAGGATCCACCGTGATTCAGTGTGGTGAGCAGCAATCCCATAACGTCTGAAAATACCCATAGGATAGAGATCGAGAGTGGATATACCTTTTCCCTTCCCCTGTCTGTCTCCCCCTGTCCATATATTATAATAGATTAGATATTTAGATACTAGGCTTTTTTATTATATATATTGGGATTATAGGATAGGAATATTTAGTATTATACATAGGTTAGGTTTAGCTTAGGTTCTGTATACGTAGGTTCTGTGTATATATAGGTTCTTCTGTGTGTGTGTGTGTATAATATAAAATACACACGCGCATATATATATTACACACACATATACATAAATAAAGCCAGATATTGTGTGTATACTAATACCAATAACGATACCAAAACCAAAATCTTTGTTTGAAATTAGTACTGAAACCGATAACGACAACAATAATGAAAAATGACATTTTGTTATTAACAAAAATAAAAATGACACATTTTAACAATGAAAAAAATAACGAAAAACAACATGAGGCCCTGGTGCACACCCTTACTTTTTACACGGGTGGCACCCACGCATGAAGACCTAGAAATCTGGTTTTTCATGTGTGGGTGAGTATCGTGTAAATCCTGCGGCGGGTAGATAAGGGAGTGGGTGTGCATGCGTGCTCCCAAGCACATGCATGCACATCACCTCCACTCATCCCACACACACGGAGCAACCAACAAAAATGGTAGTTGTTCCATTCATGTAGATGGGTAGAGGTGGGTGTAGATGGGTGTGTCCATCTACACCCTCCTCCCACCCACTGCACATGGACCGTGGCACACACCGACCCCCCCCACCAATGCCATGGCCCATGTAAAAAGGGCCAAAGTGATGTCCTGATTGAAGAACACAAATAGCATGAGGAATGGGGCCCTGACCTGGTAGAGTTCTCTAGAGGAGTGGTTCTCAAACTAGAAGGCATAGGGGATGGCGTGTGTGCGGGAGAAGGACTCATCTGGCAGACATCTAGCTCTACACTCTCACTGAGTTAGGGGGAATGAATCTCAGAAGAAATAGGATGGGAATGAGATATACGTGAGGAAAAGACGGAGCCGGGGGGGGGGGGGGGGGGCAGAGGCCTTAGTTACCACAGACAAGCCAAAGGGAGGGGTTTCAAAAAAAGTTTGTGAACAGCTGACCTGGAGATTGCCTCTGTATAACTGCTTAATAGTATCGAGTTGTTACACTTCTGGTGTTTTTTAGATAGCACTTTCCTGTTATTTATCTTTATTCTGAAGAACTTGTAGCTCTTTGATATGTCAGCTACAAAAGACTTTTAAAGATGCTCAGAGTTCGTAAATCATAGGAAAAGGACAGTTACCTTCAAAATGTGGATTTGTACAACATAGTATAGGCAACCACAACTGGAGTTACAAGAATGGTATAATTCAGACACTGCTGATAAAAAGAAAACAAACACCATTTCTCTTAGCACAGAATATCCTGCATTTGTGCAAACAGGAGGCTTTAGTCAAATATCATTTCTTTATCCATGGAAAAAAAAAGGAATTTAAAGAAAACCAAACCTCAGTGCTGTGTATTTAATGTTGAGAAAGATGCCCCCACCCCCTCCCCCCTGCCTTTTCCTTTACCTGGATAGGTACCCAGCTCTCCAGTGCTTAATTTTATTTTATTTTTAAATTAAAAAGTGGTAGTGGAATTCAATGTTGTCTTAGAAAATGGAGGGGTATGTGTATAGGAAGCATACTTTCTTTATCTCTTTAGCTGGCCTGTAATAAAGTATGGCTACATAATGGATCAGACTTACTCCTCTTTCAGGAGGCAATTACCCTTAGCTTTCCCTAATGCACAAAATATAGAAAATAACTGCTGAATCTGGGATACCATTTCATGGTAACTATGGACAAATGATGATTCTTTAATGTGACTTACTAATGTACTCAACGCAGGGTGTTATTTAACAAGCAAGGCAATGAGGGGGGGAGAGGGTGTTCATGACCACTGAGCGGCACGGACACAGAGCACCCACTCCGGTGGAGTGAGTGGGGAGGACTTCAAACAGGCAGCTGTGAGGCAGCCACCTTACATTTTGCTGGCTCCGCGTGGAGCACTCCAGGTTTCCTGGCAGTGCTCTGTGAGTCGCCATTCAAGCCTACAAGCAGGTGCTCCATGCAGAGCATGGCTCGTGGGAGTGCGCATCCACGCCACTCCACCTTCAGACAAGCGACCGGGTGTGTGGCTGCTAAGGGTGTGCATGTCATTTTCATTATTACAATAATAACAAAAATTGTAATTTTCATTATTGTTACTGCATTTTGTCTTTGAAATAATTTATTTATTTATTTTATTTATTTATTTTTATTTAATAAATTTATACCCCGCCCCTCCTGCCATGCAGCCCGGGGCAGCTTCCAAGAATTTTAAAACACAATAAAACCATTAAAACTCACAATCAAAATAATACTTATAAAAATATTTAAAATATTAAAATATTAAAACTATTAAATATTAAATATTAAAACAGGGCTAAAGTTATAAGTATAATAACAAGCTAAAATAACCAAAATGGGTGGGGGAGCTAAAACACCTCACCCTACCCACCCTCCCTCCCAAAGGCCTGGGTGAACAGCCAGGTTTTACAACTTTGCCGGAATGTTAACAGGCTAGGGGCCAGGCGAGCTTCCTCCGGAAGGGAGTTCCAAAGCCGCGGCCCGACCACCGAGAATGCCCTCTCCATGCCCTCTCCGCTTAACACGGGGGACCTCCAAGAAGGCACCCCCGGCAGACCGCAGAAGCCGCTCTGGGGCGCGGAGGGCGAGGCAGTCCCTGAGGTATGAGGGGCCCAGACCGTGTAGGCCTTTATAGATCATCACCAAAACCTTGAACTTGGCTCGGCACGCTATTGGCAGCCAGTGCAGAGTCTGGAGTACAGGTGTAATATGCTCCCAATGGCCCATCCCCGTAAGGAGACGAGCCGCCGCATTCTGCACTAGCTGCAGCCTCCGGACCAAGAACAAGGGAAGCCCCACGTAGAGCGCGTTACAGTAGTCTAGCCTCGAGGTGACGAAGGCATGGATGAGGGAGGCCAGGTC
>QEPC01008826.1:669643-689014 GCA_003113815.1 Sphenodon punctatus
GCGCCCAGCTGCTTCCGGGTGGGAGGAGGGGACAGGTCAGCCCTCTCGGCTGGCCTCTACGTTGCCCCCCCCCCAGATGCTCACAGTCTGTTCTTTCCTCTCCTTGTAGATTTTCCCTTCTTCAGTGCCCACGAGGAAGAGATAATCTATCTTCTTATGGAAGCTTACCCCAGCAGCACACAAGCCAGCAGGCAGCCCCTGGACCCAAAATGACAAATGGGCCCCCAGCCCCGGGGCTCTCAAGGGCACGAGCCGCCGGCACTGCTACAAGGAGCGCATCTGCTCCCAACACCCCCCGGGTCCACTAATGGACGTGTCAGGTTCTGCTGCTTCACAGGCGACTAGAACAACACTTCCAATCCCGCTGCATGCTCCCACGCTATTTTGTCACGTAGTTGGCTTGGGTCTCACGGGCTCTCAAGGGCTGCACCCTTAGTTGTCACCCTTCGGAAGGCACCCAAGGGTTGGCACCTAAAGGGTCCTGCCCTCGCAGTTATACCTGCAGCGGGGGGGGAGGGGAAGCAATCAGGATGAGTGGCAGCAAACCCCCCTCCAATCCAGGCCTCTGGAGGGAACCTGCAGGCAGGTGAAACACAGCCCTTGCAAACCCCAGTCTATGCAATTATACCTGCAGCAGGCGGGGGGGAGGGGAAGCAATCAGAATGAGTGGCAGCAAACCCCCTCCAATCCAGGCCTCTGGAGGGAACCCCCTCCAGATCCAGGCCTCTGGAGGGAACCCGCAGGCAGGTGAAACCCGCAGGCAGGTGAAATAAAGGGAACAAACTGAAAAACCTATTTCTAGCTATAACCTTTTTTGATTCTTATTCAATTCTGATGGAACTTGGGGAGCTTGTACCCCCAATGGAGGGCACTATGTGTACCACGTCTTGAAAATATTAAGTAAAGGAAGCTGATTTTAGAAGCAATTGAATGTTGTGATTGTAAGAAAAGCTTCATACACATTCATGGCTACATCTTCTTTATCTTCCATCCAATTTGCATGGAACCTATGATCATTATGTTCCTCCACAAGCGTAACACTCCTGCCAATTTTCAGGAAGTTTGGAGAAAGGGTCCTGATGGTATAAGACATTAACTTGAAAATACATTTCCAGCTGTATCATTTTTATATTCCATCCTGTTTACAAGACATTTGGCAGGAATATATAACATACCTCCCCAATCATCTCTGCCAAATTACCGGACAATTTGATAAAGGGACCCAAATTTATAAGCAATTGAATTTGTCCCCTCGAAGACCATTATTCAGATAAATAGCAGCACATGCAGTGCCAGTCAGAGGCAGGCCCCTGGCATGGCGGGGGGGGGAGGCTGTAGGAATTAGGATGTGGATCAACCCAAATGACTGAGTGACACACATTCACTGGCCAATTATTGCATGCTTCCAGCTCTACAGGACCAATTGGTAGTGGCTTCGAGGCGGGCATAGGGGGCTGTCCTCTGGCGGGCATAGAAGGAACATAACTGGAACTTTGGGGATAGCATCCCAGCAATCAGGAGACCTAGTTTACATACACATCCACGATGGCCAGTTATCATCACAATCACATCCTGCAGCACTGAGACAGAGGACATAAGAGAATCTCTATTGGCGCTTTCCTAAACAGATGCTTCTGACTTCCCAGTAACAAGTGGGGGAGAGAAGTTGGGATGGTCACAGCACAAAATGAGAATATTTTGTTGACATTTCTGTTGGCCATTTGGCATCACAAACCGATCTTATATCACAGTGACACACAAGAGAATTCCTGGCATAGACTCCTTCTCTGCATATGCTGTGCAGGCATATAAAATTGGGATGCTGTATTACATCTTTCTGATATTTGGCATAGATGATCGTGTGATATACAGCCCTGCCAAATTTCATGTACACTGGGTGGACTACAAAGATGTTGCAGTCAGATATACATTTATAAATTAATTGCTTATACCACCAGGACCCTTTATCCAATCATTCTGAAAGTTGGCAGAGTTAGTGAGTATGGAAAGGGGTATAAATGTGCCAAGTTTCATATACATTAAACATGAGACAAAGAAGTTACACCTAAGAATGTATATAAAGATATTTGCAAAATAATATAATTCAACTGCTTATAAAATTGAATTCCTTTATCCAATTTTTTTGGAATTTGGTAGAGTTAATGCCTTCCATTGGAGGTATAACAGCTCCAGGTTTCAGTTAAATATAATGAAAAACATCAATGATACAACAGAAAATGTGGTTTCCATTGAAACCAATTTACGAAATTTATGAAAACAGAAACAACAGATTTAAATAACGAAAATGAAAACAAAAATTACATGGGCCCCTGGTGCACACCTCTAATGGCTCCTAGGTGGTTCCAGGGTGGCCATTCAGGGTAGCATCTTGTTTAAAAACACCCTTAGGGTGAAAACAGACATGATGCTAACTCCGCTTTAACATTTCTTATGCATGATGCAGGACTGCATAGGGCACCAATACAGCCCTGCAACATGCATAAGAAATGTTAAAACGGTGTTAAAGCGGAGTTAGCTTCATGTCTGTTTTCACCCTTAGATTTACAATGCTGTTACTCAACAGTCTACTAGATCAGTAGAGTTTTCAACCCTTGCCTTTCCATTCCATGATTTTGGGATCTGTTTTGCTTAATCTGTTTTGGGGATCTAATCTAATTTTTGGATGTTAATCTTAGCTACTGGATCTGTTTGCATTACTATGCAAAGTTTTGCTCATCCAATCGTCTTGCACCTCCATGCTTTTGTGTCTACTAATCCACAGAGTAGGAAGTGTAAGCTCTAACTTTTCCTTGTATTATTATTGGGGGTAGTCCACTGGGGAAAATGTATTTATTCATTTATTTTCCTTTGTTTTCCTGGGATTTCCATATTTAATTACGGATTTGAATTTACAGATTCAGATTTTTCCCATTGAAGTCAATGGGAAAGTTTCCCATTAAAAGTCGATGAGAAACTGTTCCGTACTCTCATCTGTGGGGCAGTGGCTCCAACATCCCCCACCCCCAGGACTCCAGAGTTGTACTTACTGACCTCAGAGGACTTAATTGAGGCACCTCCACTACTGTGGGGACTCCATCAGGCTCCCTCGCCACAGTGTCCTCCCTGCTCTTTATTGCACATGCACAAATAGCTGTCGGGGCCGTTTTGTGCATGTACAAAATGGCCACCACCTTAACCAAAATGGCAGTAGCCAAAATGACATCACTGTCCTTTTGTTTAAGGGAAGCAGCCATTTTCCACATTTTGCCCGGATGGCTATTTTGGAAATGTACAATACCAAGCAGGGAGGACGCTGTGGCAAGGGAGATTGCTGGAGCCCCCACCCCCCAGTAGTGGTGGTGCTTCAGTCAAGCCCTCCAAGGCCATTAAGTACCACTCCAGGGCCTTGGGGGAATATCAGAATTCATAACTCTGGATCCATAACTAGCAGAGCGCAATTATGGATCTTTCGGATTAACCCATAACAGCCTGTTACAGGCAGTTCTGGATTAATCTGAAACCATAACTCTCCCATCCCTAATTGTAATAGATGAGTGGTGGATTAGTTATAGCTAAGGCTTCCGAAAACTTTTCCATAAAGCAAGGAAAGAATAGTTTATATCTCAAGTCCGCTGAAGCTATAGAGAAATGGAAAACACATTTCAAATTATAAAGAAAGATTAATTAGTTCCTCTATTAGGACAGACTTAAAATATTTTGACATAGGTTGTGGGACCATTCTGTATGTCCTTCTCCACCTCTGTCCTTTGGACTACTTCTCCTAGATTTGACCAGCTGCTGGGAGATACGTTCAACCTATCAAGATGCAACATGGTATTTTAAAGGGTGAAAACAGACATGACGCTAACCACCCTTTAACCACCCTTGGTGGTTATTTATGCATGTTGCAGGGCTATATTAGTGCTCTATGCAGCCCTGCAACATGCATAAATAACCACCAAGGGTGGTTAAAGGGTGGTTAGCGTCATGTCTGTTTTCACCCAAAGTCTGAAATTCAGTGGCAGCTGAACATTTAACACCCTTTGGCTTCTATGAAAAATGTCATTTTATTCACAGTGCAGAGGACAGAGTAGCAGTACTTTAACCTTACCATTTACACTTGGTAGAATTTCACACCCATCTTTCATGGGTTTAAATGGGTGCACATGAAACCCTGGTGATGCAGGTTCAGTCAATTGGACTTTATGTTCAGTCAATATAAAGGTAGCAAAGGTTAGTCATTGATGCCTGTGAGAGGGCAATAGGTTGCCCTAAGTTGTTGGGGAATCCGTTTGTTGATTATAGTGGTTGCACTTCCTTCCTTGAAAAGACCACAGAGAGTGTTAAGCTTCCTTGCACCTTCAGGATGTATGTTACGTTTATGTGCAAATACAGTTTTTAGTCTCACCATCCCAAACAAGCTTCAACCCTTTTATCTTGTGCAACTCTCATAGGCCTGGTTCTGTGGCTGTCTGATTCATTGTGCTTCCCAGCTAGGAGAATTCAAGAACCATCTGGTTTCCTTGGGAGGGTCAACCTTCTGAGCTACCAGGTTAGCCTTTGTACTTTCCTTCCAAGCTGGCAAGTCACTCCTCCCCAGCTGGAAATTCTTACTAGGAGGTCATTAGTGCTACTCAGCTGCTGACCCTCAGGGCTTCTCCCTGCAAAGAATTTAGGGTAACACCCTGCCATACACAAAGGACCACACCCTGCCACAATGGCCTTATTCCAAAAAAGGGTTTCAGGATCAGATCAGAGCTTGCAGGCTTTCCACTGTCTGCTAAGAACTTCGATCAGGCCCTAAATGACATGTATAGTGCCTTGGATCTTGGGTGAAATCCTGGCTCTATTGGGATCAACTGCAAAACTCCTATATTATGTTTAGCAGAGCCAAGCTTCATCTCTTGGGGTTTGGGGGCGGGGGGGAGGATTTCCTTTCCATTTAAGGAGAAGTAGGCTTTGGCCCTGCAAATAGGGTTGCCTCTGTCCCAGATGCTTTGACTTAGCAAGGGGCAGGGCCACACCAGAAGGGATGTGGTAAAGGACACCCTTTCCTGGCATGTCCCCTTCAAATCATGGATATTGCAAACCTCCAGAGGGAACGGGGCCTGGGAGAATGGAAGCAGGCAAAGAGGCATTCTTTCCTTCCCTTTCTGACATAACCACACACCCCTTAGGAGTGTTTTGAAACCACAAAATTCCACACTGTAAAGGAGGTGGGAAAGCCGTGCCCAACCTCCTCTCAAACGTAGCCCACCCTTTCCTCATCTCCCTGGACAACCTGGCAAAATGCAAGCTTCACCCACAGCTTGGACATGATGCAGCAAATCTTGGAGTCTCCGAGACCCCGCATGCTGGGGGTAACCCTATTTTTTTGCAAGCTACAATAATCAAAGTGCCTTGGAAGCCTAGCCAACCATTTGTAAACTAGGATCATATTTGTCTTGTGGAGGCGTAGTGCTCAATTAATTTTTTTTTAAATGATTTTTAAATGGTCCTGTAAAGTCTTTTCATTGTGATCAGCGTAATCTATCAATCTGAGCACGAGCAGACAACTTCTTCTCTCTCTTGGTTTTCTTTCCACATAAGCTCTCGGGTAGGGATCGTGTCAATCTTACTCTTTGTAAAGCGCCAGGTACATCGCTGGCGCTATATAAATGCTTATAACAATAATAATTTCCAACATCTTTCTCAAGGAAGAAATAGATTGGCACAGCACTCTTTCCTGACAGGAGTTTTTGCTGTTAAGGCACTGAGTCATGTTTAATAAAAGTTGATTTAAAAATGTTTGGCCTGACTCCCAGATCAGGTGGTTTCACTTGTGGAAACCACCTGTTTGAGGAGATGTTGGCTTCCTCCTTCATTTTTCTGACAGAAAAGGATTTGCAGTGTCCGGAAAACCAGGAATGATAACTACTTTAGCAGACAACATCTGCCAAAAAGCACACGTTATGGGCTTGCTTATCTGTGTGCCATGCCTCTGACTTTGCATATCGAGAGCTAACATGGTGTCAGGCTTTTCTTAATAAAGGCCGACAAGTGTCTTTGGGGACTAGAATAATACACATAACTTGGTTGTAAAAATGAAATGTGATGTGGGTTGGGATTTAGCTTGAAATATCTCAGCCTAGGAATGGATTTTTTTAAACCTACATTTCCCCCCTCTTTTTTGTTAAAAAAAGTGTTATTTTTAGAATACAACACTCTTTAAAATGTGCAATTTTTAAAAGTCACGGAAGCTGATCATTTTCAGGCCTAGCTCTGGCATTTTGAAATGAGAAAAATAATACGTGTGTGGAACTTTGTTGGGATTTTAGAATGAGGTGTGGAGGGGGGGGGGGTGTTGTATGCATGTCCCATGTTCTAAATGTATCCAGTGTTAGGTCTTTTCTACACACTGGGCATTGTCGAAGCACTCCCCAGTCAAGACTCAGACAACAATATTGGGTTAAACTTGGCCGCACTCTTTATTAAAACCAATCACAACGAAATAACAACGGCTGGTGGGGGCAATTGCACCAAGCAATTTGGGTCCAGTATGCTAGCTAATCTTATAACTTCTTAACTCCTGTACTGACCTGAATGTGCCTTCCAGTGTCAGTACTCTTGATTCAAACAGTCCCTTCCTTCGACAGGTCACTGCAAATGGCCGAAAGGAGGGACAAACCCAGCTGCGGGCATGAGTAAGGAGTCTCGTGCCTGCAGGGTGTGAGGACAGTGCTTGTCCCTACCCACCCTGCTAATCCACTGCTCCCAGGGCGTGACCCCAGTGCATGCTGTGCCCCGCATTACACCTGAGGTCACCTCCCCATCTCTTAAGGAGATGACTCAACATTTAAACTTATGCCTATTTAACCTATAATAGCATACTGGACCCCTGCCACAAAGGAGTGATTGTAAAATACACTCCGACCCCCACCGCCTAGGTCAACAGAGATTCCAAATGCCCAGAAAGGGTGTCCAAATATATGCTGTTCCCGTACTGAGACAAGTGAACACCATCCTGCCGATAGAGCTGAGGTTGTGTATGTACTATTTCCTGGTGCTTAATGACAGTTCCATCCAAGGCTATAACCCATTTTCCTATCTCCCTACTAACTACCCTTCTGGTTTTATGTATCCTACCTGGTTTCTCCGCCCCCGTCCAATTAATTCTGGGCAACCAATTTGTCCAAATTATGTACACTCCCTCAAATTTGTTTTTGATCACTAGCAAATCCCTTTTTATTTGAATTATCAAATTTACCCCAGTTCTGTTGACTAAATCATTTTCTCCCAAATGTATCACTAGGATGTGTGGTATTGGGAAATTCCTCGTTTCCGACAACAGCGGGAGCAGTTGGTTCCACTGCATGCCACTCCGCTCTCTCCACCAAAACTGGGCACGTGTCGCCAAACCAAGATGCAATCCCCAGGGGCTCTGCGAGGCAGCTTTACTGGCCCAACACACCAGGCTGTGGCCCATGATGCACACCTCTCTTCGTTCAGCTATCATAGATCTGCATCCTAACAATAAACAATTAGCATATTAGTTCTTAATCCTCACATATTTCTTGTAAGCCCTTGACTACCGCCTTGATGGCTTCCTCAGGCAGACCCGCTGCAGCTGCAGCTGTGGCCGCCCCAATCCTGAATGAATGAGATCCAAAATCACGGGCAGGCAAACCCAACTGCTGCAGTGCTGTTCGTAAAACTGCTGTAAACTGGTGACTGCTCAAATTGCTTCCTTGTTTGTGTATAAACAGGTAACACGGGGACTGCGGATGCCTATCGAGATAACATTTTAACTGGGTCACCGGGCATATGGCTCGTATGCTGCTCTTAAACAATTCGACCTTGTGTCCCTTGCCCCTCTGGTCAGTCTTGGAACGCCTCAGCCATAATGTTACCCGCCCAGGGGTCCAGTCAACGTCCTCTACTGCCATTGCTTGATCAGAGGCATCCATGTATGACGAACTAACCACCTCACTTATTCGGAATCCGCCGAAATATGCTACAACGTATACTGCGGTAAACAAATGGACCTCAAATACATCATAACATATCCCTGGAAGGACCCCTACTAGTCTGACCAAAATGGGAGTCGCGATCGGCGCCCTACTGCGCATCAATGGGGTCGGCATCTGAGACCATGCCTAGAACATCCGTTTTAGATAAAAAAACATTATCTGGAGGAGGGTAGCCCCTTAACTTATTGGCGAATTTCAGGGCAGCAACCTTTCCGGCAGTAGTGCTAACTGCCAGCTGGTTATCCTTCAGGGTCATTACAAACTGTATTACTTCCGGTTCAGTGATGGGGAACCCAGTCCCCCATCCTTTCCTCACCCTGAAGGATTGGAACTCGCTGACAGCCTTATCATAAGCCCTCTGGGTTCTAGGGGCAAGGGAACCCTGTACAATGTCCCGTAATTTTAGCTGCCAAGGCTCCATACCTCTGCTGGTAAGGGATCCGGGGCAATTCTGGCTTCTGGTGCCAACTCCCGGAAGCAGTTCATCTGGAACCGAGAAAGGGCATCAGCTACCCTGTTATCGATTCCTGGAACGTGCCTTGCCTTAAACAGTATGTTGTTTTGTAACACCTCATAACAAGGGTCCGGATAAGGCTCATCACCCTCTCCGATCGTGATGAGAGAGTATTGAGTATATGCACTACCGCTTGGTTGTCACACCAGAATAGGACCACACGATTAGCAAACTGCTGCGACCACAGTAGAACTGCTACCATGATGGGAAACCATTCGAGAAATGTGAGGTCCCTGGTGACACCCTTGGCATGCCATTCCTCCGGCCAAGGTGCTGCACACCATTGTGTCATAAAGTACACACCGAATCCTTGCCTCCCAGCTGCATCTGAATGTACTTGCAACTGTGCCTGAATTAACCATTTTCCCCTCCAAAAACTGACCCCATTATACTCTTCTAGGAACTGCAGCCATACTCCCATGTCCAGCCTCATCTCCCAGGTGACTCGTATCCAGTGATGGGGCGCATGATCGCCCCTCAATTTGGTGTACAGCCTGGATAGAAAGGCCCTCCCAGGTGCCACCACCCGACATGCAAAATTTAGGCTTCCAATCAGTGATTGTAATGCTCTGACCGTGATCTTACGGGCCGCCAAACATTCTGCTATCTTTCTTTTCAAGTCTTCTAATTTTTCCCGAAGCAACCGCGAAGTTGCCATCACTGTATCGAGTTCTATGCCCAGATAAGTGAGTATTGTTGTCGGGCCCTCTGTTTTCTCCGGGGCTAACGGGATGACCAAATCATGGGCCACTTCCTGAAACACCCGCAAGGCGGTGGCGCATTCGTCCACCGCCGGACGGCCCATTATCAAGAAATCGTCCTGGTATTTTGTAACGTCCCTCGCTTTCAATCTTTGCCTGAAAACCCATTCGAGCAAGGAACTAAATCGTTCAAATGCTGAACAGGAAATTGAGCAGCCCATTGGCATGGCTCGGTCATAATAATACATCCCTTTGAATTGGAAACCTAATAAATGACAACTGCTTGGATGGACTGGTAGCAGGCGAAAGGCTGACTTAACGTCACACTTCGCTAAAAGAGCTCCCCGGCCCATAGCCTTTACCTTTTCAACTGCCACATCAAACGATGCATATCTGACTGTTGTTAATTCCTTAGGTATTGCATCATTCACCGAGTTTCCTCGAGGGTATGACAGGTGGTGTATTAGCCGGTACTCGCCAATTGCCTTCTTAGGCACTATACCCAAGGGGGAGACTACCAGATTGGACATGGGAGGCTGACTAAATGGTCCCATAACCCGACCTTCTTCCACCTCCCTCTTTATTTTGTTACGTACGACATCTTCCAGACCTTGCACCGATTTTAAGTTGCTCGCTCTACCTCAGCTTGGCACCACCCCAACTGGTATAAGGAATCTTTGTTTAAACCCATGAACTATATAAGCCACCTCGTTTGTGTCAGGATGACCCTTGAGCGCCGCTTCCAGGCATTCAGTTCTGATTGGAGTCGGACCCCTTAACAGGCCGGGATCCGACCGTGGTTCCCTGTCCGCCTTTACCGTTGCTCGGACCTTCTCCTGACCTACCTCCCCCCCATTTCTGTTTGGGGCAAAAACACGTGGTTGCTGGGTGCCCTCCTCCGCAATTCCAACACACATGCTGAAATTTACATGTTCCGCGATTGCAACGGCCCATCTTGTTATATGCCCAGCACGGGCCGGATCCCCCTTGAAACCCTTTACGACTATCGGAACGAAATGGGTCATTCGCTGGTGCTACACCACCCCGCACCAAAGGGTGACCACTATCTGCCCGAGGTGCATTGGTGGCATCGATCATGCACTCTAACCATAGGTCAGGTGCATGAGCGTCCCACCGGAGTCCTGGCGTGTTGGCTGCCCTGTGACGAAACGCTTCGTCATATCGCAGCCAAGCTCCTGCTGGCCCTGTGCCATATGCCGTCCGCACTATGTCAGAATACTTATGTAATTCCAACCCTTTCTCTGGTTTTTCTTGTAAGATGACCCCCATATAAATCGCAAATGCGGCCGTCCAATTTGCCCAGTTGCGATCCGCCTTTGGGCGGCGAAATTTTTCTTTCTCTTTGTCTTCCTCCTGATCCACATGATCCGCTATTGGATCACTGAAAAGTAAGGCAAACAAATCAACATATTCGCCTTTTAAGATTTTTTCTTTTGTGGCGGTGAGGAGGTGTTCCCCAAAGAGTGCTGCGACGCTGGGGATAGCTCCCCCTGGTGGTTGGGGCGGGCACTGTTCTGGCCCAGCTGTAGATGTGCCTACCTCAACCATAATGGGTTCTGCCCCCGACACGGGGGTTCCTGCCGCCATTCCGGTTGTGGCCTCTGTTCTTTCCACCACTCCAGTTGGGGGATTAGTTGGCATGGGGAGGCCCTGGGGAACTGCTGGCGTAACCCAAACCCATGACCCGTTCATGTATGCTAACTGCCATGTTTGGACCTACTGTGGGTGGGAGTCCAGTAACCTGGGACCCAACTATTTGTAAAGGGATCTCTCTTGCTGGGGTTCCATAACCTTGCTCTGGCTGGGAGCCTCTCTCGCTCACCCCCCTGCCCTGTGCTAGGCTGTTGTACTCACCTAGGGTTGGAGCCACCCTGCCGTTTCCCCCTCTGGCAGCCATCACAGCTTCAGGCCGTCCCATCGCGCACTGCGCCGACTGCCTTCCGTTGCCCCCACAAAGTTGGGCCTCTAAAGCCAGGATCCTCCGCCACATTTCTTCATCCAAGGATCCCTCCGTCTGCTCGGCAGCCTGCATTCTCCGTCTGGTTGCCGGTGGTGGTCCTTCGTTGCCTGAAATTATAGTGCTCCCGGGCCCGAGCCTGTCCCCCCATGTTGCTCCCTGCCCCTTGGTGGTATAGTGCCATCCCAGGCACTCCCTCTGGGTCATCCATCTCTGCTTCTGTCTCTCTCCTCCCCAAGAATTGCTGCGGGGGGGTCACTATTATATTCCCCACTTGAGGCAGGGTTCCCCTGCTGGATACTGGTTCCAGCCCTTGGGGGGGCACCGTCCTGGCCTTGATTTAAGGCCTCCCGATGGGATATGGGTATACTGCAATGAACCCCGCCCCTATCCAATTCCCTGTACCGGGCTGGAGGGTTAACCATCCGTCTCCCCCTCTGCACCGGTTCCTCACTTCCTACTGTGGCAGGCACCAAAGGGTACTCTCCTCCCACCCCCTCGGGCGCCAGGGGGCTGGGTTCTCCCATGGGGCAAGGATCCCCCTCCTCCTCCACTGCCCCCCGAGTTGCCACACTATGGGCCAAAGGGCCCTCAAGTGATCCCATGGAGGGGGGAAGGGTTCCTCCCCCCCCTGCCCGCCCGAGATTCCATGGGGACCCTCGCTGGATTGATTCCTCATGCGGGCCTCACATGCCATGGGGCGTGCAAACATCACCTCCCTGGAGGGTAGGGGTTCCCCTTCAGTCCTGCTGCCTTCCCCCGCCAGCCGCGACATGTCCCCCTGACTTGTCCCTGCTACTGCCTAGAACTTGCTTTTATTTTTCTTCTTCTTTGCTTTTCCCATCTTCACGTGGCAGGCTAAAGTGATCCAGCAGCAAGGGAGTTCTTGCTGCTGACTCTTTGCCTCCACGCTGTAAACTGCCGCTCTCTGCGGTTCTCCAGAGGCTTGCCCTGCCTAAAAAGGGGCATGCCTCCCAAACTCCTCATGCAGCGCGTTTGCGCACGCGTGCTAGGGGAAGGCTGCCTGACAGCCTCAGTCAATTTCCACAGCAGAGCCTTCTAACAGGCAACTGCTGCGCGGCCCCATCTGAGTCTCTCCTCCACGAGACTGGGGGAGGGAGCCCGACAATTAGCCCGTCGCCGCCATTTTGGCGGTGAAGGGGCCTTGTGAGAATGAAATCTTGTCTTTGCAGAGAACCCTTTTGAAATCCAAATGGATATGTCTCCTGCTTTTCTTACTATGATGGCCTCTGTTCCTGTGGTATCTGAGCATCTCCAGGTCTTTTTAATGAAGTTCTCCTCACAATATCGGGTGAAAACAGACATGACGCTAACCACCCTTGGTGGTCATTTATGCATGTTTCAGGGCTGCATAGGGCACCAATACAGCCCTGCAACATGCATAAATAGCTACCAAGGGTGGTTAAAGGGTGGTTAGCATCATGTCTATTTTCACCCATTGCTGTGAGGGAAAGAAGTATTTTTAATGTTTTTAAAAGAGGTGCAGAAAGATTCAGCTGTGTCTCTGTGCTTGGCTGCATGTCACTATGGAGAGAAGTACATACACCCTCCATTCTCCCTGTACTTGGATGGTAAAAGAACATAAGAAATGCCATATTGGGTCAGGCCAATGACCTATCAAGCCCAGCATCGTGTCTCCGACAGTGGTCAGTCTCAGTAGCTTTGGAGAAGTACCCAACAGGTCATAATGGGTCAGGTACTTTCCTGTTGCTCACTCCCAGCTCCTGACAGTCCTAGATTACATCCCCCAATGTACTTGTCTAATAGCCATTAATGGTAAGGGTGTGCAATTTCTTTTCAGGTTTTTTTTTCCAAATAACTTACATACTAAAATAAATGGAGCCCCCGTCATTTTACTAATAACTAATGTTACAAAAGCAGCTGAAAAACCAAATGATTTCCATTTGCTTTCATTTATTTTCATTAAAAAAAATTATTTATTATTTTAAAAAAAACCTGCACATGAGCAAAATGGCCACTGGGACTGTTCTGTGCATGCACACCGTTTCCCAAAACGGTGACAGTGCTGCTGGTGTCATTTTGGAAAAGGGTATGCAAGCGCAGAACGACCCAGGTGGCCATTTAAAAAAAATTATAATTAAAAAATCACTGTGTATGCACAAAATGGCCATTGGACCGTTCTGCTTATGCACACCGTTTTTCAAGATGGCGCCGGCAGCATCACCATCATTTTGGAAAAGAGCAGCCGTCTGCACATGCACATGCGCCGTTTTGCACTTGCACTGCTACCGCCATTTTAGAGAACGGTGCGCATGCACAGAGTGGTCTGGTGGCCATTTGCACATACAGTTCTTTTAAAAAAATATATTTTTAAATATTTTTTTTAAACCCCCCACCCCCCAAAAAAACACCAAAATAGTTTTTTATTAAACCCCCTGAAAACTAATCATTTTCCTGAAACAAAAACAAATGGTATGCCTTCTGTACACTTCTAATTTATGGACCAATCCTCCAAGAAATTATTTAATCCTTTTTTAAACTCACCTATACTACCTCCTTGACCACCTCCTCTGGCAACAACTTCCACAAGTTAATGGTGCATTGAGTGAAAAAAATATATCATTTTTTGTTTGTTTGTTTGTTTAAAACTACTGCCAATTAGGCTGCTTGCCCACGTTACACAATTTCATGTTTGTTTCTATGTCACGTGAGATTTAGGCCACGTTTAGTTGAGCGCAGTGCGCTCACATGACTTTTAAAAATCCAGCAGGCGGGGATTAGCTGAGACATTTTGCATCGTTCTTTTAAAACCGATGTTGGGGTATTTAGTTTGCGATTTTAAAAGACTGCGTAACTGACTTTAACGCGCAAAATGTCTTGTCCAATCCCTGCCTGCGGGATTTTAAAAAGTTGCGCGAGCCTGCTCCATGCTCATCTAAAAGTGGCTTCAGTAATACGTGCATGCGCCTTCTGCGAGTTTCATCAAGGAAGACAGGGTACGGAAATCCAGCACTGACACAAATGTTTTATTTAATTTTAAATTGGAATGTGTGCATGCAGTAAATTTAACGTTAATGAAATTCATGGTAAAATTAGAACGTGTAGTGGTGCCCATGGGACTCTAGCAAGGGAAACGTCTGCTAACCTTAATAACTGCCCTGGGGTTCCCCAGCAACCCCTCCCCCCTGACTTGGAGATGGGGACAATGAATATTCTTGCTGCTTCATTACAAATCCTTTTGTGCGGCTGAAGTGCGTTGTCAAAAATTAAAAGCATCCATTAAACATATGTGCAACCTGTTCCCTGTGCAGAAGAGGCAGGCTGGCAGGCTGTCACCTGGCTATGGGCAGCTTGCAGAGGGATACTTGTAGGGGGAGGGTAAACCCAGTGTCACGTTATGAAATGACACCATAAATTGTGTAACGCGAATATGGATCCGTTACATTCAATAACGGATTGCTCAATGTCACATGACTTTGCTCAGGAAAGCAAACAAATGCAAGCTAATAATGTGGTCATGCAGCCCAGCAGGAATATCAAGTTATCGCTAATTTCACATGATATATGATCTCACCCCAAAATCTGCACGTGGAGGACAAGCAGCCTTAGTTTCATGAAGTGCCAACTAACATTCTAGTACTATTTGGGAGGGTAAATAACAGCTCCCTATTTACTTGTTCCACACCACTCATGATTTTATAAACCTCTACTCTGTTGTCTCTTCTCCAAATTGAAGATCCGTAACCTATCAAGCCTCTCCTCATACAGAAGTTGTTCCAAACCTTTTATCATCTTTGTTGCCCTTCTCTGTACCTTTTCCAGTTCTACTATATCCTTTCTGAGATGGGGCAACCATAACTGTACACACTATTTATTTTATACCCTGCCCCTTCTGCAGAATTTTAAACAATTTAAATTTGCGGACATTTGCCTGATGCCACTTCTTACAATTTAAAACAAAAATATAAAACACATAAAATAGCAATATAAAACAACGTGGTGAAGCCATAAAAATATAAACATAAAACAAAACCCCACCCACCCTAACCCTCAACCCCCTTTACCCCATCCCTCCCTCCCTCATCTGTCCCCTCCACCAAATGCCTGGCAGAACAACCATGTTTTAAAAACCCAATGAAAAGTCAGTAGATCCGGGGCCAGGCGAGTCTCCTCCGGGAGGGAGTTCCACAGCCGAGGTGCGGCCGCTGATTTACACAGATTACCTCCAAGAAGGTGCCCCCAGTGGATCACAGGGGCCGATCAAGGACCACAGGTGGTCGATTGAGGTGGTTCCGCAGATAGGTCATGCCGAGGTCGTGCAGGGCTTTAAAAGTAAGGACCAACACCTTGAATCAGGCCTGGAAGGATATAGGCAGCCAGTGCAGAGAACAAAGCACTGGTGTAATGTGCTCCCGACAACCTGACCATGTAAGGAGCTGGGCCGCTGCATTCTGCACCAACTGCAGCCTCCAGACCGTCACCAGGGGTAGCTCCAGGTAGAGTATGTTGCAGTAGTCCAGTCTCGAGGTAACAAAAGCATGAAGCATTCAAGGTGTGGTCGCACCATAGATTTATATAGCAGGGTTATATTTTCTGTTGGATTTTTTTCTATCCCTTTCTGAATAATTCCTAGCATTCTGTTTGCTTTTTTGAGTGCTGCTGCACACTGAGCTGAAGTTTTCAGCGTGTTGTTCACAAAGGGTGTTTTCAGACGTGACGGGGCCAATTGGCCCCATCACGAAATCAAGGAAATGATCCCCCGCCGGGATGACCCGTAATGCCCTAATAGACGTTCCGGGGGATCCCGGCGGGGAATCGGGGAGGGGTGGGGCCGCGTGGCGCAACGTACGACCACACGACCCCGCCTCCTCCATGCTCCCCGCCGGCCGCCCTCTGGGGAGACGGGCGGCTGCCGTGGCCAATGCTGCCACAGTGCCCGCCCGCTATGGCCACGGGCAGGAATCCCTGTGGGGATTCCGGCCTGTGTCCGCCGTCCAGACATGATGGTGGGGGTCACCACGGCCTGGAATCGGATTCAACACGCGATGGCCTCCGGCCCCGCTGCTTCGGCCGCTCACGTGGTGAATCTGATCCCACGCCGTGGGAACATCTGGGGGGAACATCCATTCCCCCCAACAGACGTTACGTGGTCCAAGCCACCACAGGGAATTGACTGTGGTAGACATTGACCACGTAACGTCTGACTCCTGCTGCTGGTGCCGCCGCTGCTGCTCCTCATCCCCGCTGGACACCTGCGGGGAAAAACACCAAACTGTAAGGTTGGGGGTTAGGGGGGGGAACGCAGAGGGCAGCCACGTGGGCTGACCTGTCCCCTCCCCCCCCACCCGGAAGTAGCGGGGGCATAAAGCCCCAGGGACAGCAGCTGAGCCGCAGAAGCCTGCAGGGGAACATCACCTACCTGCCTTGCTGCTGTTGCGGGGGGGCTCTGGGGACTCCGTTTGCCTCGCCGCCGCCACTGACTCCTGCCTCTGGTGCCGCAGCTGCTGCTGTCTCATCCCCGTTGGAGACTTGNTAAAAAGTTGCGCGAGCCTGCTCCATGCTCATCTAAAAGTGGCTTCAGTAATACGTGCATGCGCCTTCTGCGAGTTTCATCAAGGAAGACAGGGTACGGAAATCCAGCACTGACACAAATGTTTTATTTAATTTTAAATTGGAATGTGTGCATGCAGTAAATTTAACGTTAATGAAATTCATGGTAAAATTAGAACGTGTAGTGGTGCCCATGGGACTCTAGCAAGGGAAACGTCTGCTAACCTTAATAACTGCCCTGGGGTTCCCCAGCAACCCCTCCCCCCTGACTTGGAGATGGGGACAATGAATATTCTTGCTGCTTCATTACAAATCCTTTTGTGCGGCTGAAGTGCGTTGTCAAAAATTAAAAGCATCCATTAAACATATGTGCAACCTGTTCCCTGTGCAGAAGAGGCAGGCTGGCAGGCTGTCACCTGGCTATGGGCAGCTTGCAGAGGGATACTTGTAGGGGGAGGGTAAACCCAGTGTCACGTTATGAAATGACACCATAAATTGTGTAACGCGAATATGGATCCGTTACATTCAATAACGGATTGCTCAATGTCACATGACTTTGCTCAGGAAAGCAAACAAATGCAAGCTAATAATGTGGTCATGCAGCCCAGCAGGAATATCAAGTTCACATGATATATGATCTCACCCCAAAATCTGCACGTGGAGGACAAGCAGCCTTAGTTTCATGAAGTGCCCACTAACATTCTAGTACTATTTGGGAGGGTAAATAACAGCTCCCTATTTACTTGTTCCACACCACTCATGATTTTATAAACCTCTACTCTGTTGTCTCTTCTCCAAATTGAAGATCCGTAACCTATCAAGCCTCTCCTCATACAGAAGTTGTTCCAAACCTTTTATCATCTTTGTTGCCCTTCTCTGTACCTTTTCCAGTTCTACTATATCCTTTCTGAGATGGGGCAACCATAACTGTACACACTATTTATTTTATACCCTGCCCCTTCTGCAGAATTTTAAACAATTTAAATTTGCGGACATTTGCCTGATGCCACTTCTTACAATTTAAAACAAAAATATAAAACACATAAAATAGCAATATAAAACAACGTGGTGAAGCCATAAAAATATAAACATAAAACAAAACCCCACCCACCCTAACCCTCAACCCCCTTTACCCCATCCCTCCCTCCCTCATCTGTCCCCTCCACCAAATGCCTGGCAGAACAACCATGTTTTAAAAACCCAATGAAAAGTCAGTAGATCCGGGGCCAGGCGAGTCTCCTCCGGGAGGGAGTTCCACAGCCGAGGTGCGGCCGCTGATTTACACAGATTACCTCCAAGAAGGTGCCCCCAGTGGATCACAGGGGCCGATCAAGGACCACAGGTGGTCGATTGAGGTGGTTCCGCAGATAGGTCATGCCGAGGTCGTGCAGGGCTTTAAAAGTAAGGACCAACACCTTGAATCAGGCCTGGAAGGATATAGGCAGCCAGTGCAGAGAACAAAGCACTGGTGTAATGTGCTCCCGACAACCTGACCATGTAAGGAGCTGGGCCGCTGCATTCTGCACCAACTGCAGCCTCCAGACCGTCACCAGGGGTAGCTCCAGGTAGAGTATGTTGCAGTAGTCCAGTCTCGAGGTAACAAAAGCATGAAGCATTCAAGGTGTGGTCGCACCATAGATTTATATAGCAGGGTTATATTTTCTGTTGGATTTTTTTCTATCCCTTTCTGAATAATTCCTAGCATTCTGTTTGCTTTTTTGAGTGCTGCTGCACACTGAGCTGAAGTTTTCAGCGTGTTGTTCACAAAGGGTGTTTTCAGACGTGACGGGGCCAATTGGCCCCATCACGAAATCAAGGAAATGATCCCCCGCCGGGATGACCCGTAATGCCCTAATAGACGTTCCGGGGGATCCCGGCGGGGAATCGGGGAGGGGTGGGGCCGCGTGGCGCAACGTACGACCACACGACCCCGCCTCCTCCATGCTCCCCGCCGGCCGCCCTCTGGGGAGACGGGCGGCTGCCGTGGCCAATGCTGCCACAGTGCCCGCCCGCTATGGCCACGGGCAGGAATCCCTGTGGGGATTCCGGCCTGTGTCCGCCGTCCAGACATGATGGTGGGGGTCACCACGGCCTGGAATCGGATTCAACACGCGATGGCCTCCGGCCCCGCTGCTTCGGCCGCTCACGTGGTGAATCTGATCCCACGCCGTGGGAACATCTGGGGGGAACATCCATTCCCCCCAACAGACGTTACGTGGTCCAAGCCACCACAGGGAATTGACTGTGGTAGACATTGACCACGTAACGTCTGACTCCTGCTGCTGGTGCCGCCGCTGCTGCTCCTCATCCCCGCTGGACACCTGCGGGGAAAAACACCAAACTGTAAGGTTGGGGGTTATGGGGGGGGAACACAGAGGGCAGCCACGTGGGCTGACCTGTCCCCTCCCCCCACACCCGGAAGTAGCGGGGGCATAAAGCCCCAGGGACAGCGGCTGAGCCGCAGGCCGCGGCCAAAGGGCGCGGCACTTTTCGGGGCATTTTGGGGGGCTTCAGGGGGTGTTCTTTGTTCCTGTGTGGGCTTTTGTTTATTTTCAGGGCTAGGGTGGTAGGGTGGGGGTTGTTGGTAAGGGGGGGTTAAAAGAGGGGGGTGGACCCAGGGACTTCCCCTGGTGAGAG
>QEPC01008826.1:706455-736694 GCA_003113815.1 Sphenodon punctatus
CGACCGCCCTGGTGAGATCTTCCATTGCGCCCATTGAGCACAATGGAAGGCTGTAGCCCCTCCCTCCACAGCACGTCCCATACGTGCTGTGGACGGAGGAGCTCAGCCGCCCCAATCGCGTTTTCCATAGAAAAACGCTTTGGGCAGCTGATTTTTGAGCCTTCTGGGACCCACTTCTCTGGAGTGGGTCCCAGAAGAGAAGTCAAGCCGCAGCAGCCTCTGCCTTGCCTTTGCAATCAGAGCGGAGGCTGCTGCAGCGGCGCTGTGGTCAGTTTCAGTGAAACTGACATGAAACTGACCACAGTGCTGCAGCAGCCTCTGCTCTGAAGCCAAGGCAAGCAGAGGCTGCTGCGGGCGGCGGGGAAGCAGCGGGGAGGTTTTTTTGTTTTTTTTTACTTTGAGCGGGGGCGCGGCGCCTGTCGGGGCGCTTGGGGGGTCAACGCCCCCAACGCCCCTGAAGGGGAGCCGCGCCTGCTCAATTCACCCACTGCCTGTCTGAAGGCAGGCAAACCCGTGGGTGTGGAGAGCTCCAGTTTGGGTCACCCACATACCTGCTCTAGGGCTCCAGCCTGCTCCCTGTTCATCTGAAAACACGCATTATGTCTGTATAGTTAGGATTATTTTTCTTGTGTTTATCACTTTGTACTTGTCAACACTGAATTTTATCTGCCATTTGGTTGCTCAGTCTCTGTTTTGTAAAAAATCTCCTATAATTTCTCACAGTCTAACCCAGTCTTAACTATCTTGTATAACTTTGTGTTACCTAAAGATTTGACCACCTCACCCTTTCCTCCCGTTTTCAGATTATTAATGAATATATTAAACAACACTGGTCCCAGTACAGACTTCTGGGGCACCTACACTATTTACTTCTCTTCATTGTGAAAACTGGCCATGTAGTCCTACCCTTTGTTTTCTATCCTTTAACCAGTTACCAATCCATGACAGGAGTCTACCTCCATCCCATGACTACCTTGTTTCCTCAAGAGTCTCCTGTGAGGGAACTTATCAAACACTTTTTGAAAATCCAGGTACAGTCAGTATATCAGCTGGATTACCCTTATCCACATGTTTGCTGACACCCTCAAAAAAATCCAAGGCATGACTTCCATTTACTTAAACCATGTCGGCTCTTCTCCATTCTGTCATGCTTATCAATATACCTGATAATTCTCTTCTTCACAACTGTCTCTACTAATTTGCCTGGCACTGATATCTGGCTCACCAGTCTGTAGTTTCTAGGATCGCCTCTGGAGACTTTACAAAAAAAACCCTCCAAACCTCAGATACAGCAGCAGATTTTAGAGAGAGGTTGCAAATTTCCACACTAATTCTTGAATTAATTGATATTGAAAACTTAGCTAATATCTGCAGCCACAGAATAGGACAGCACAAGCAGTAGAAGAGCATGTTTTGCTACACTGCCATGATCGGATGGATAAGTTGTGAGTGATAGAGAACACTCTCTTAGGTAGAGTTGGCCAATAATTAGTGGCAAATAAATGCTGGCAATTCTCCCCCTCTCTCCCCCCCCCCCCCCCCAATGGGTCATTTTTTCATTATTCATTCAGTCCTGTAGCTGGCGAAATAGTTTTGATGAATAATTAATGTGATTTTTTTGCCCATCAATAACTGAATAAATTATAGAGGGGTAGGGAGGATAGACTTGCATCCATTCCAGATCTTTGTCTTTTCAGCCTAATACTAATAAAAGGGCTAACTGTAATTATGGATGGTTCTGTGGACACCGTTCTGCCATTAACCAAACTAAAATCATCGAATAATTTTGTAGGGGTCAGAGAACTGAGGTCAGTTGAAAGACACCGTCATGGACTGGACTGAAAGCAAAGACCCACAGGTCAGTCCACCACCTTTAAAGTCAATGGGAGTTTTTCCATTGACTTCAGTGAGTGGAGGATGCACCCTTATAGTAGGTCTGAACAGGTTTATCCTATAATTCTATGAACTATTATTATTTATTTTATTTATTTATACCATTATACCATAGCAGAACTTAGATCCTTCAGACAAGGTTTAGGCCAATTATACTAGTTAGGAACTACACATACATAAAATGATGTGACTGTTCCCAAAAACTTCCAGCTTATATAATTAATACAATTTCACTGATTGCTTTATCTCCTCCACCACTAAACCACCTTCTTCTTCCACTTTGTCCAGGCCAAGATTCAGCAACATGCAGAGGGATGAAATGCATATTTCTATATTTATAAATATAAGTTGCATATTTGGTCACAGAGCCTAACGTCCACATTATCTTTTCCTTGTGAAATTTGCACATTCATATACTTAATTATTTCTTTTCAGTTATTTTGGTTATTTGTTATTTGACATTTCATTAACTTAATCAAAATGACTGAAATCTATATTCATTTTGATAAAGCAGGAAGTGAATATCACTTTCTACTTGTTTCATTTGAATGGTAACAAATATAATACATTTGAAGAATTTGTTATTTGTTATGGATATTTGTTTTAGTCTTAGCTTAACCACATGTCTAGATTTAAGCACATGAATAAGACCATTGAGTAAA
Source organism: Sphenodon punctatus (assembly GCA_003113815.1). Classification (NCBI taxonomy): domain Eukaryota; kingdom Metazoa; phylum Chordata; class Lepidosauria; order Sphenodontia; family Sphenodontidae; genus Sphenodon; species Sphenodon punctatus. The sequence goes on from QEPC01008826.1 coordinate 709,011, forward strand.
AGTTTATTATATTAGATCGACGCTGAGATTATTGGTCTGTTTTTCTGAAAAAGTGGATTCAAAATCCAGTGAGTTTTTACTGCAGATGGGCATCATTTTGTACAACTGGGTACCTGTGCTCATAAAGATGAAGTGACTTGCACATGGCATCCAAGTAAGGCATTAACAATTTGATACAGCCAAGAGGAGGATTTAGGACTGTGGGACTTGCAAACCTCATTGCTCATATCTTGCTAGAGCTTGATCAGCATCATCCTCTATCATCAGAAAAAGCAACTGGTTAATAGGAAGGGGATTCCTTTATTATTATTTGTTGTTTTGTTGCGTGTGTTGTTTGTTTGTAAAATTTACTGTACTAGTGCCTAGGAGTTCCAGTCCTATACCAGGTCGGGCACTGTGCAGGCACAACACAAAAAGGCAATCTCCATCCCAATCTAAATGCATTTTCAGGCATTGCATTTGGTAGTGGCTGAGTGACTAATTGGATTTGACTAACGATGTGTGTTTAAGTCTTGCTTGGTCTCACACTGGATGGCTGCCTCAGTTCACCCAAGTGTAAATGGGCACCAGATCAGTCGTGTTTGGGAAATCAAAGACTGCTGGCTACATCACTCCCTATTGTACCATAGTCCACAGAAAATGAGGTGCCTTAATTACACTGGCCAGATAACTTGAGATGGACATTTCCCACTAGTAAACCCAGTAGAAATAAAAAGAAAACACTATGTGGTAATTTACAGTATGGTGATTTCTGACATCTGAGCTACCACATGTTGCATCCATGATAAATTACTAGGGATTGTACAGTGCTTTCTGCTGATGCTACCACTTTAAAACTTGGGAAATCTAATAGTGCCCTGAATATAAGACAAGAGGTCAACAAGTGGATGCATCAGAACAACAGGCAGGGCATAAGCAAACAACGGGATACTATTGGGTCAGCAAGGCAAGGAGTGTACTCTGAAGAACAGCTCTCTTATCTATTTTTATTTCTGTCATGGTAAAGGAAAATTCTAAGGAGGAACTCTCAGGAAGACAAAGATGACTTTGCAGATGTTTCTTGGAATTTCTTCCTGTGCATAAGAGGTAGTATGTGAGAAGCACCAGGGATGTATGTCACCTTGTTATGACCAAAGGAACTGGGAATGTCCAGAACTTAAAACACGGGGGGGGATCACGAGCAGTATCCACAAGCAGTTATTCTGCTGCTCATTTCACCTCTAATTCTGACTGATGTTAACTCCATATGATATCACTTCAGGGAAATAAACCAGTCAGTGTAGGGCTCTCATAGGAGTTTTTAAGATGTGATAATAGTGGAAGATGGGATTATAAAGGACGTTTTGCATTCATGTAACCCAATTGCCAACTCTCATTAAAGTCAGAAGTTTTACCACTGGTATCAATGAAAGCAGTTAAGCCAGTGCTGATATTTGAAATTTCCATCCGGAATACACCCTTTACTTTTCCATCTTCTTGCTGCCACAATTGTGGCAAAGGATTTTGTTGCCAGTAGGGATGGGCGAACAGAACTGAGTTCAGAAATTCGGTTCGGAAGTTCAGTCGACTGAACGCCGAACTTATTATTATTATTATTATTATTATTATTATTAATAACAAATTATATAGCACCAGCAGTGTACCTGGCACTTTACAAAGTAATAAAACAGAGGGAGAGACAAGGGGTCTAACATTCATGAAGATGCGAGGTCTCAGGTGCATGTACTTGGCTTGGTTACGATGAGAATGGCAGCAGGCAGGTTCTGAACTTCTGAACAGAGTTCGGAAAATCAAACCCCTTTGAACTAAATGGAATATTATCTTTTAGGGATGGGCAAACAGAACCGAGTTCGGAAATTCGGTTCGGTTCAAAAATCAAGTTCGGTTCAGTCGACCGAACTGGTCGAGTTCGGTCCAAACTCCAAACCACGTTCACCCATCCCTAGTTGCCAGAGCCTTGGTTCTTCCAAAGCACTGACCAAAAATATCTTGCAAATGTTTATGGACATGTAAAACCATAAAAAGATAGGGGAAAGTTTTCAAATAATTAAAAAGACAAAAGATCAGGTGGATCTTTTTGTTATAACAATATCCTCCTTCCCCTATTGTACAAAGAGGAATTGAAAATGAAAATAATTAATTTGACATTCTCTCAGATTGTATTTAATGCCTTGGCTGGGGGAAAGAGTCATTTTTAGTAGTTAAGATGTATGCTGTGACCTTAATGATCTTCAGTACTGACATGTGGAAAGTGATGCACATAGGGAAGAATAATCCACATACAGTATGCTGGATTCTAAATTAGGAGTTTATACTCAGAAAAAGGACCTTGGAGTCATAGTGGAAAATCCATTGAAAACTTCAGGTCAGTGTGTGTCAGTGGTCAAAAAGGCAAACAAAATCGTAGGAATTATTCAGTAAGGTATAGAAAATAAAACCGAAAATATCATCAGATAAATCTATGGTGCAGCCACACCTTGAATATTGTGTGTAGTTGTGTTTGCCCTGTCTCAAAGAAGATATAGCAGTATGGAAAAGGTTCAGAGAGGGGCAACAAAAATGGCAAGGCAATTTGGAACCTCTTCCACACAAGGAGAGGCTCAATAGGTTAGGGCTCATCAGCTTGGAGAAGTAATGACTGAGAGGGGATATAATAGAAGTTTATGAAACCATGAGTGGTGTGGAACAAGTAATAGGGAGCAGTTATTTACCCTCTCAAATAGAAGTACTAGAAGTAGAGGACATTCCATAAAACATACTGGGTACAGATTTCGAACAAATAAAAGAAAGTATCTTTTCACTCAATGCACAATTAATTTGTGGAACTTGTTACCAGAGGGTGTGGTCAAGGCCAATAACATAGCTGGGCTTAAAAAAGGATTGGAAAAGTTCGTGGAGGCTAGGTCCATTAATGGCTATTAGCCAAGCAGGTTGGGGGACATAACACCTGACTGTCGGGTGCTGGGAGTCAGCAGCAGGAACTGGGTCATTCCATTATGACCTGTTGGGTACTTTAATGGAGCAACTGAGTGATCACTGTTGGAGACAGGATGGACCATTGGTCTGACCCAGTGTGGCACTTCTTATGTTCTTACATGCCCTTGTGCTGGCAGCAGGGTGGCCATATATGCAAATTTTAGAGGACACATGAGAAATACAGGTTGCAAGGCTGCATTTGTTCCTAGTCAGCAGAGCACCACTAAGTTCAATTGGTAGTGCAATCACACATTTGTTTAAAAAAAAAAAATGAAGACATCATAAGACAAGTGTGCTCACAGGGGAAAGGAAAAACAAGTGGCCAGGTATAGGAAAATACTCTCTAGATCAAACTGCTAGGGGGGTAATTTTTTTCAGGGATCAAGCTCACAGCTAATCTTCACTGTGCCACTCTCTATTTGTGACCCAGTTAGGAGTAATGAGATCAGGTGTCCCAACGCTTGGTATAAAAGAGCTTGCATTCCCAGCTAAAGGGAAGAGACAACCAAGGGTGTTTTTAGATGAGCACCAAATATCACGGATTAGTATTTATCACACATTGAAACTGTTGTTATTTTAATCCGGATTTAATGTTTAGATGTGTGTGATATCGCGGATTTAAAATTAATCTGCATTTAATGTAAACCGCCTTTAATGTTTTCACGAGCAGAAATGCTGATTAAAGCACTATTTAAATCCACATTAACTGTTTTTAAATGTTAAAAATACATTTTAATCCATGAGTTTGTGAAACCGGTTTCATAAAACCTTATTGTCAGGGGGGTTATGAAACCGATTTTATATCTTGAAAATTCAAACTTAAATGCGCATTAGATTTATCTAATCTGCATTACTTCTCTCTTCTAAAAATGCCCCAAGACTTGGAGCTACCTCACTTGGGGTTTCCTCAGGCAGGAGGGGATGAGAAGATGAGCTTGCCCAGGGGGAGGGGGGACTGCATCATAAGGCTCACCTTGAAGTTGGCTGGGGAGTGAATCCAGTCCAGAGGACTTGATACGAAGCCCCACCTTGCCTGACAAGGAGGCTACCAGCCTAGAAGAAAAGGCTTTGTATATAAGATTGTGGTGGTGGCAGATGAGATTTAATGTGGACAAATGCAAAGTGATACACATAGGGAAAAATAACCCAAACTATGAGTACACAATGCTGGGTTCTAAGCTAGGAGTTACCACTCAGGAAAAGGATCTGGGAGTGATTGTGGATCTGAAATCTTTAGCCCAGTGTGCAGTAGCAGTCAAAAAAGCAAACAGAACATTAGGAGTTATTCGCAAAGGGATAGAAAATAAAACAGAGGATGTCATAATGCCTCGATACAAATCGATGGTGTGACCGCACCTTGGATATTGTGTGGAGTTCTGGTCGCTCCATCTCAAAAAAGACATAGCTGAACTAGAAAAGGTACAGAGAAGGGCAACGAGAATGATAAAGGGTATGGAACGGCTTCCATACAAAGTGAGGCTTGACAAGCTGGGTCTCTTCAGTTTAGAGAAGAGAAGACTGAAAGGGGTCATGAGTGAGGTTTATAAAATCTTGAGTGGTATGGAACGAGTAGATAGGGAACAGTTATTTACCCTCTCAAATAGTACTAGAACTAGGGGACGCTCTATGAAACTAGCTGCCGGCAGATTTAAAACAAATAAAAGGAAGTACCGTTTCACTCAATGCTTAATTAACTTATAGAATTTGTTGCCAGAAGACGTTGTCAAGGCCAGTAGAATAAGGTTTAAAAAAGGACTGGATAAGTTCTTGGAGAGTAGGTCCATTAATGGCTATTAACCAAGTAGCTTATGGGATGAACCCCTTACTGTTGGGAGCTGGTGAACAACAGGGAATGGATTGCCCACTGTGATTGTTGGTTCTTCTCCCATGTGATCGAAATTGATCACTGTCAGAGGATAGGATGCTAGGCTTGATGGACCATTCGTCTGACTCAGTTTGGCACTACTTATGTTCTTGTGATACCCTGTTATAATAAATGAGCACTGAGAAGCAAGAGCTACTGCGGACCGTAGTTTGGGGGGCTGCTCCTGCTGTCACTGGTGCAGACAAGGGATATTCTGTACTATGCCGCTAAAGTCAATGAGACCACCCCAGTGTGAGCAGTCGAGAGATTGCGGCAGCTGCGCCTAAACCACAGGCTCTACATACAGTTCATGACTCTACAGTTATGTCCCCAACTATGCTTCCATGGCTTTGGGGGAGGGGAATGATTGCCTGCTCTATGTTGCTCTTATATTCTCCTGACCAATCTCTGGGTGACCAATGTTTCTCTGGAGATAACTTTTTTCAGCTCACCTAACTTTATAGCAAAGTGTTACAAGGCTAAGTATTTTCTGCCTGGTTGAACAAGACTTTTATTAGGATGAAGGTGAAAAGAGCAAGAAGAAAGATATAGGAAGAAAAAGGTATGATGCGGGTGAGTAGCAGGAACGCTATGTTCACCTCAGGTGATGGAAACAGCAATGCTGTACAGCTTCTCGCCCTTGAATGGGCTGGTCAGAACACCATTCAGTAGTGGCAAAAAGAAAGCTCAGTGATGTGATACTAAATTTATAAGTCTTGTCAGAAGGTTGCTATAACATTTATACTGACATTGGCCAGCACCGGACCTCCCATGCACTTCCATGCTCAAGTTCCCTGCCATTCTTAAGAAAGATGCCACAAATTCATTTTGTCCCTTCAAAACCAACTTTCCCATTGAATGTTGCATAATTTGTTTGACTTCCGAGTTCCACGTATGTGGGCAGATCCTCGTAGGGAGTAAAACAGCATAGCTTCATTAAGGTTAATAGTGCTCTGCTGATTTTTACATCAGCTGGAAGATCTGGTGTGACAAGTTTAGAGGTTCAAATCCCACCTTACATACCCAGAGTCATCCAGTGTGATTGTGACCCAGACATGAATTCAGTACAACAGATCAATGGAACTTCCTTGATCCAAATATCAGGGTTGGGGGAAGTTTTATTAAAGTGAGGACATTATCTTTGTCATTAGGACCAAGCTGGCCAGGCCCCAGCTCTTGGGATGAATCTAGTGCCTCCCCCTGACAACACTAAAGTTACTGCAAAAACGCAACATGTAAAATACAAATATAGAAAATGTACAGCAGTTTGTTCACTAGGTGTGCTGCAAAACTGCTCTGCTTTCTCTGCTACTACATAAGGTCATAAACACCTAAAACAACAATAGAAAAGGGCAAGCCATTTTAAATACTAGCTAACAATGCCTAAATGTTGCTTTGTCACTGTTTTGCTTGGATAAAACGGTGGGCCTCAGTGTACAAGGAAGGATATAGCTCATCCATGCGCATAGTTAGATAGCAACAGCTTTCAGATGAGTCTGTCATACCATACCCTCCAACGTTTGATGGAAAGAAATAGTTGCACTTCATGCCACCCCTAATTTGCATAAATTTGCATGTATTTATGAAAATTTGTAATAGTCCACTTCGGAGCTGAACTGGAAAAAAGGATGTCTCTGTGAGAGACTCTGTGTACATTTGCATGTGCAAGACTGATGGTTCAAGCTGCAACTCAGCCTATTAAAAAGTCAAAATTCTTAAATGTGTGCATTGAATTTGATTCTAAAGTTTTAATTCTACAATTGCTCAGAAGATCACAGGTGGAAGTAGTGACAGTCCCTTTCAGCATGTTAAAGAATCCTCTCTTACAAACACACTCACACTTGTACTAACTTTTTTTATTATTTATTTTTTTTATTTTATTTTTGATCTTGTTTCCAGGCACACAGCTCCCTGTTCCTGGGTGGTACCTATCTTTGTTCTTTCATAGTGGTACTTATCCCAAGCTTCTTGAAGTGAGAAAAAGTGACCCACCCTCATCCAGTAATAAACAAACAGTATCGGCGAGGGCCAGCCTTATCATAGGGATCACTGACCACCCTGGGCCTTGCCCCGAGCCCCACTCTTTTCTCTACTTCCAGGGCTGCCGCAGTGACCACTGTTTTTACCAGGGCAGGATGCAACATGATCACATCTGGGGCCCTGTGGAGGTTGCCCCCAAGAGGACAGAGCCACAGGGGAGAGGCCACCAGTGGCCCTGCATTTTATCTTCACTCTGGGCCCCTCAAATTCTAAGGCTGGCCCTGGTAACAGCAGCCAGGGCAGTGAGTCAGACAGCTTTTTCTCCGGTTGGATTAATGAGGTGCTAATGTCTTCCATTGTGTGCTGAATCTGGTACAAACTTTGCATTGCCGGGAACCTGGTACAAGATAACAAACCCCATTGGTGCACCCTGCGAAAAGGTACTGTTGAAGGGTATGTCACTGTAGAGTGCAGCCAAAGTTAAAGGTGTCATGTTGCACTCAAGCTTTACTTAGCTTCATGTGTGAGCTTCACAAATTTGCCCAGCTCACAGAAAAACCGCAACATCTAGGCTCAGAGTGATATTACGAGAATCGAGAATTTGTATCCGTATTGGGAAATGGTCAGGAAACTTAGCCCAGTTCTCAAGATGGAAAAATTACTCATGAGTAAAAATTTAGTTGCTTGTTTCTGCCCTTCTTGGCTTTATTTCCTACTCGGAAGCACTGAAAGACTGAGCTCAACGTAAGGGAGCAGAGATGAGGACGTGCACACAAGGATAGGGGACAGATTCACTGCACAGATTAATGATCTGGACTCTCCTCTTTCTGAGCACACCCCTTAACATCCACAGCCCCAACTTTTATGTGGCTTTTTGGAACTTGCATTCATTTTCAAAGTGACCTCTGGGAGGGAAAAGTTTCCCCACCCCTGCACTAAGAAGTATTTCTTCCAAAGGTCAATATGTATATGTATTCAGTCCTGGCTTGGAAAAATCTACAATCCCATTTTCTTACTACACCCTTTATTACACGGACGCTGCCGCACCACCGATGGGTCGAGATGAGTGTGTAAGCACACCCACCGGCGCCGAGCAGGGAAACGTGTACACGGAAATCACCTCGGGCTGTGGGACAAGGGGAGAGGCCGGCAAACACCCATTGGCCAAACATCCACCCTGGGAAACACCGAACAAACACCCAAGACGTTTACATGGACCACCAAGACACCAAATGGAAGGGAAAACACGCCCAGCACAGCGACATGACAACACCAGGCACTTCCCCCAAACTGCCAGACCTCGTGAGGGCGGGGGAGGAAGGAGTTGGAATGATAGGAGACACAAAGTAACAGCCCCACACAGGTCATGTCACACAGACCAGACAGTCGATTGCCGTGGGCCCAAGGGAAAACAGCCCTAGCCATGCACAATGGAACACCGGAAAGCACAGGATGTAAAGGGAGTGGGGGGGAGACCACAGCTGGGAGGAGAGGACCAGGGAACAAGCATGATCACTGGCATGAACAGGCAGGACCAGAAACAGATGGGGTCACTTCTAGAGACCCACAAAGACCCCCAACGTACAACCACACATAGGAAACCCAGGGCAACAGAACACTGCGCCAGGAACAAGACAGATGGGGAGTCCGACAAAGGCGCCAAAGGCCATGGAGCAGACAGGAACCAAGGGCAGAGAGCCGAGAGGCAGCCCCAAAGACAAGGGAAGGAGCCGCAAACCACCATCCAGCAACAAAGCACCAGCCATGGGTACAGGGGGAGACCAACAACACTACAGGGAAGGGGGGGTGCACCTTACCAGTCAGGCAATGACCCTGGAGGATGGGAAACCATCCCCCCATGGCCCGAGGGACACAAAGGATGGGTGGGTGCGATGAATGGGATGGGGGTGGGGGGAATCCGTGACTGCACACACACAAGATAAGGGTCACAGCAACAGATACAGGGAAACAGGGTGCCAGACCATAGGGGATACAGTGCTCAGGGACAGACCCACATAACCCACCAACAGGCAACCACACCAGAGAAACCCAACAGGACACAGACAGAGGGACACACCACAGGGAAGGAGGACACAAACACAATGGGAAACAAACAACAACCTTTATTAACAAAACTTAAAGCGCAACATTCGCTGGGAGCTCCAACTGACAGATATGGCGGCCAGGAGCTGCAGCCTCAGTAGGGCCGGTGACCCTGTGCCAGTGAGCTGCCTGCTCGTGGTCCAGTTGGTGCACCCGCTGCAGCAAATGGAGCAGGAGTTGCACCACCTCCCTGGTCCACTCATTGATCAACAACTGCACTACAGGAGAGAGGGAGAGGGATGTCACTAGTACAGCGGACCATAGGCCTCCGCAACCACAGAGTCCCACACCAAAGGGGGGAGGGAGCAACCATAACGGGGCAACTCACGGATTGCCTCGTACACCCGGGTCCCTGCCCGGAGCTCCGATGCTGCCCCCTGGAGCTGTCCCGCCATCTCCCCAAGGCGCAGGACAGTCAGGAAGACTATAACTGAGGCTACAAGGAAGGAGGAAGCGAGAGGAATGAATGGGGAGCCAGTAACCAAGGGGGAAGAGGAGGGCGCACTCACAACATGGGTAAAGCACACCAGACCCCACCCCTTGGGCCACCCAGGTAACGCCCCAAAGGGCGCTCCATCAGGGGTGACCGTGCAGATGGGAAGCGCCCTGCACAATGGCTACCATCCACAGGATACCCTCGCGAGGCCACAGGAATGGTGGGGAATGAACAGCTATCCCCTGAGGCAACCGAACACACACAGAGGGGTGATGGAACACCTTGAGCACACACACCCTTATGTGACAGGAGGGTCACAGTGGGAGCACCACCCACCCCCACACAGCCATGCGGTATATGCAGGCAATGCACCCTGCAAACACCCCCCCAACTCAGAGCCATCCAAGAGCCCAGTGCTCACTGATGGGATGGCTCCACACCATTCAGAGGTCCCCTCCACCACATGGCTGAACGCCCATTGCTCGCACACAGGTGAACTGCCACAGCCCCTGAAGGTGGCGGCGGAAGGGTCCCACATGAAAGGAGTGACATCACACAAAGCCTACATAGCAATGCTTTTATTGCAAACCTCCTAGGTCTATTGCAGCACAGGCAGGGGAACCCTACCGCACGTGTGCGTTCATAGCAGTTCTAATGGCCGGGCCGGTAGGGCAAGCAAGTGGGTGTGAAAGGGGATAGAACAACACATCATACAGGGGGCCCAGACAGCCCATTGAAGCCGAATGTCCCGTGGCAGGCATGTGGATGTGAATATAGGGCAAACGGAGAAAAGCATTAGCAAGATGTGGACAAGGTCATGGGCATACATAAACTCCTGTCCATCATGGGCATGGGGACAATGCAATGCTAGAAGCAGGAAACGAGGTGTCAGAAGGCTTCTCCAGGAACACAGACCCATTAACGAGGCCCTCCCAAACGAAGAGGCCTTTATGGATGCCATGCACACGCATATGGACATCAAGCAGGAAGCAGGGCAGGAGGGGATGACCCATCACTGCAGCAGCTCTGACATCAGTTCGGCTCAGCACAGCTCTCAGGGCAGACATCTCCGGTGGGGTTGGTGTCCCGGTACGGAGTGAGCCTCTCACATTGGGGGGCAGCAGGCCAAGTTCACCAAGGTAGGTGGGGCAATCAGAGTGCGGGAGCTCGAATCCACAGGCACGCAGGAGAACACCAGCGTAGCTGGTCATGACATGGGGACCACCAGCCTGAAGGGCCAAACTGAAATCATGACGACTTGCCACCTGACAAGCAGCTGCGAGCTCTTTTGCTTCCCAGGGCAGTACTACGGCAGTCGGGTGTGCAGGATGCAGTTGGCAGAGGGGAATGAATCTGAGTTCCCGTGCACGCAGCTGACATTCCGTTCTGCCAAAGGGGTGGCTCAACAACCACGTGCAACACAACAGGAGGTTGAAGCCATCACCAGCGGAAAGGGGGTCGCTCACCAATATCTGTACATTGCTGCTTTGCCAGAGGGTTCCCAGGAGCATGGTGGCACACGCTAGCCACTCATCCCCGGCCCAGCCATCAGCTACGTGGTTGGTTACAGGGCCCAACATGGTCCACTGAACGGCAGGGCTATCAGGAGCAACTGATGTAGACTGTGTACATAATGGAATGCGCCTGGATGGAGGCAAGGCAGACAGCTAACCATAGCGTGGTCTTGCTTACCTGATAGCAGTCCTGCTTCTCAGCCCTGGGAAAACGCACCTCACACACAGAGTGGACACATTCCAGCCTGATTGGAGACAGGGAGGCGAGACATGGCCTGGGGGCTGCGTATGGAGATGCCGTAGTAGCACTGCCCTGTCAGCATGGGACACAGCTGTCCAGAGGACCACCAGTCTACTACATATACATCATTAGGGGGGCCTTGAGTATCCCCCCTCAGTGGTGGTGGGAAATGGGCCCCCGGGGTCTCGTCGTGCTGGCAGCACTCAAGGGGCCGTACCAATGGTACACAACAGCCACCAACAAAGGCAGCGGAACTAGAGTGACAGACTGGCGTGGCCCCAAGCACATGCAACCGATCAGGGATACCCAGACCAGGTGGGCGAGCCGCACCCAGCCACACAACCACACACATACACACAGCGTCTGACCGGGGGGTTATAAGTAGAACGCGGCACAACTACAGCGGTGTGGCATTATGTGAGAGGGTGGATAGAGTTGGAGTTGGCGTGCGGAGTGTGTGTGTGAGTACGCATGTGTGAGCAGAGGGAGGGTGTGTGAGGTGAGCTTGAGGGTGTGTGACTGTAGGGGCGTGTGTGAACATGTAGCTGCGTGTGTGGGGTATCGGGAGTTGGTGGAGGGGTGTGTGAGTGCCGGTACTGCACAGGGTGACCAGCAGGGACAGGGTATAGGTGCAGAGGTGCATTGCTGGATTGAGGGCTGGGCCAGGGGCACTTGGTGGGTTGCATGGTGCACGGTGATCCAACACTGTGGTGGGATCGCTATGCCGGATGCTGACATCCCGAGTGGGTGCGCAGCCCTACTTACAGGTTCCCGCCACCTGCTTCTGGGTCCTCGACCAGGTGTTCGAGCAAATGGCCGACCTCCTCTGCCCATTTACCCCGTGGTTCACAAGTGTTGCACGGTGCAAGAGGTTAGCAAACCTGTGATGTGTGACGAGCTTGCGCTGGGCGCACAGGGTATAGGTCAGGAGTGAATTGGTGGCGAGAGCAGCAGCAGCTCAGCACATCAGCCTTATCCTTGTCAGGTGGCCTGTCAACTTCTACGGCCGCCGTGTGACCATACCGACATGCCGGATGAACTGGACACGATTGAGGACCAACGATTGGTGGGAGAATATGCTGGCAACCTGAACGGTCGATGAGTGGACTGATCACTTCAGGATGAATTGCTCCCTGCTGACCTGCCTATGTGAGATCATAGGCCCCCACCTTCGACGTAATGTGACCAACATGCTCTTCCCACTGCCTCCAGGGATACGAGTGATGGCAGTGGCAGTGTGGCGGCTAGCTACACCTGATTCCCTCAGGAGTGTGGGAGAGCAGTTTGGTGTGGGGGCTGAAACAGTTAACAGGGCGCTCCACGATGTATGTGACCTAATAGTGGAACTCCTCTTGGAGTGGGTTATACAGCTAAGGGACCCGGATGTAGTGATCCAGGGGTTCGAGGCTATGGGCTTCTCCCACTGCATAGGGGCAACTGACAGTACACATATCCCCATATTCCAGCCCCCTAATGCTAAGACCATCTATCTGAATAGGAAGCAGGCATTCTCTTGAACATCCAGACTGTCGTGGACCACAGATGCGTCTTCATCAATGTTTTACATGGGCCTCTCAGGGAGGAGCCACGATGCCCGGATCCTGCACTCATCTCCCTTCTTTGCGAGAATGTTCGATGGGGAGATTGCACCCAACATGTTCCAGATCATGGCTCCTGTCATTTTCGGGGACCCCACATACCCGCAAACCCCATGGCTCATGCGATCCTATCCTGTTCCCTGCACCCCCCAGCAGGTGCTCTTCAATGAGTGCCTGGCATCCGTGAGGTGCATTGTGGAGCGGATCTTCGGGCAGCTCAAGATGAGGTGGTACCTCCTTCTAAACATGAGTCAGTTTGACTTGCAGCACCCCCCCATTCTTGTACTTGTGTTCTGCACAATATATGTGAGACCGATGGGGCAGCCTTGGACAACCTGCCCCCCGCGCACAGAGCCGATCTCATGCCCCTGTACCAGCATGTCGGGGGAGGGGGGGCTTCTGGAGGATGTTGGAGAAGAACAGACATGCCCTTACCAGGTGCATTGTTATGCAGGCAGCGTACCAACCCTAGGTTATGGGATCCCACCCCACCCCCGCCCTCTGCTGTACAGTTGTTTGTTTGACCAGTGCACAATAAATGTATTGTATCACCCTTGCTACCGACGTTTCCCTCCTCGCTTTGTACCACTTATCACACAGTGTGGTCACTGTCCATGGCATGGCGAGTAGTTCACACTATATCCACCGCCATGGCCTCTGGGACCATTGCTGATCCTACAGGGCAGTGCCACAGGGGTTCCTTTTGTAGCTTTTCAGCTTTTTGGAAGGCATGAAACATTTGGGTGCAGCACCATGGAGGGCCGACCCCACAACATGCCTATGTCTCTTCCCCGCCCCCCACCCCCAACTCGGTTACCCCTTGTAATGACATATCGCTCTCATGGTATGTTGTGCTCAAAACCTTTTATTGGGGAATATTTACAGGGGTTGAGGTTTAGTGTCTGCGAGGTCTCCCACGTCTCCTTTTTTGCTGCACCACCGGGGTTCAACTCTCCGCAGCCCATCGGGCCCTGGAACTTCAGCTTCTTCCGGCTGCTTCATGGACAGTGGGACATCTCCAACCTGTGAGAGGGTTACATAGCAGTGTGGTTAGCTGCCCCCCCCCTTACTCGTGTGTGCTCGCTGGTGGCCCATCGCATGGATGACCCTTGTCCCTTGCACCATGCTGTGCGCCCTTGCTAACCCTTCCTTTGGCCCATGGCCTCGGGATACCGGGCAGCCCACTCCCTTGTTACAGGTAGCTCACCACATGGGCTCTTACCTGCTCCTGGGACAGCTGGGCCTGGCGGTGGGGTTGCTAGGGGTGCAGGGTTGTTGTCGACGTGATCGTGCCCCGGGTGGTGTGGTGTTGCGGGCTGCTCGAGGGGAAGCAGGAGGGGCAAGACCCGTCCGGGGGGGGCTTGGTGTTGTATGGGGCCCATGGGGAGGAGGGCACCGCCACGGGCTAGGCCAGGGTAGGGCACCTGCTGGGGAAACCTGGGTTGGCACAAGACCTGGGGAGGGGGCACCTGCACCTGTTGGAGGGAGACCTGATGTTCCAGGGCTGCCGGCCCCCCTACCACAGCTTGGGGGCTCAGATCATGGTGGGGTTGCGGCCTCAGGGCCTCCAGTGTGGCATCTATGCGCCTGAAGGCCCTTTCAGCAGTTTGTTTCAGTGTGACACAACCCTCTCTCTCTCCAGACTTTCCAGGTGTTGCTTGTGTAGGAGGTCAGCAGCCTGGCGCCTTTCTCACAGGTGTTTGGTGCGGACTGGGTGAGGATGGTGGTTATTATTGCCCGGTCCCTTTCCCCCTCCTGCTGCAGTACCTCCCTGGTTCTTGCTTGTTCTGCAAACTGGGCTTCTGCCAACCTTCTGGTTTCCACCAGCACCTCCCTCCCTAGGTCCTCCCTCCTCTGCTGGTTGCAGGCTCGCATCTCCTGATTCCGCTCTGCACTGCCAGCAACTGCAACCTGAGCAGGAGCCAGAGGCTCGTCTGTGTACGGGAGGGATGGTATAGATTAGCAAGACTTCTCTTCCTTCTCCTGTGGCCATTCCTGCCCCGTGCCTGTGTGCATGGACCCCCTTCCTCCCTTACTAGCCCATCGGCCGTCCCGTGCGTGCCCCTGTCTGTTACAGACCCAGGGCCTGCGTCTGTATCCCCTGTCCCTTCAGTGTGATCCAGGCACCTCCCACCACCTTTACCATGTCTGTTTCCACCTACCATCAGTATCCCGGTTGTAGGGCTATGGGATGGCCTCCGGCTCCTCCACTTCCTCCTCCAGGGCCACGACCTGCTCCTCCCACATCTCCATGTCGCCTTGGGCTGTTTGAGGGAACAAAAGTTGGTCAGTTCACCTATTCCTCCCTGTTGGGGCCCTGGCTGCCGTGGACCGGACCCCCCTCCCGTCGGTGTCCCTTGTACCTGGATCATATTCCTCCGGCTCTCAGGGGGCATCCTTGGGGTTGGGCCTCTCCGAGAGCACCCCCTGTCCCTGTGGGGTCTGCCTGTGTGGGTTCTGGGGGCACAAGCGGAAGGTGATGTTGCCGGTTTCTGCCTCCAGGGATGCCTCCCCCACCTCTAGGACGGGGTTCTCACCTCACGCATCCTGGCTGGCCACACCAGGGGCCGAGGGCCCCCCCTTTGCAGTGGGATCGGTCAGGGTGTGTGCTGTCTTTGCCCTCTTTCTGCCCCTGGCAAAGGCAATGCCGTGGATA
The DNA here is from genome assembly GCA_003113815.1 of Sphenodon punctatus. Taxonomy (NCBI): domain Eukaryota; kingdom Metazoa; phylum Chordata; class Lepidosauria; order Sphenodontia; family Sphenodontidae; genus Sphenodon; species Sphenodon punctatus. The sequence goes on from QEPC01008826.1 coordinate 724,379, forward strand.
CGGGAGGCCACTATGTCCCCGTCCATGCAGAGGAACCGATCCAGCTCCTCCTGGTACTCCTGTGTGTGCATCGCATGGCTGTTCCTGAGATTGTTGTCCTTGATATGTTCCTGAGATTGTTGTCCTTGATATGTTTATATCCGGATCTCAGATCCTTTGCCAGCTCCATCCACTGGATTACATCCCTGTTGTACCCCAACCGCTGCATCTCCTGGGCAATGCTTTTATAGACGCATTTGGTCTTATAGTTCTGCACCAGATCGTGCTGGACCTTTTCAGCACCGCCCCCCCCCCCCATGTGAATGAATGCCCTGGTCTCAGTGCTGGACTAGGGCTCCCCGTGGGGGGGGCCCACCAGCCGTGCAGAATGGGGTGTGCCCAGTGGCTGTTGTCACAGTGGAGCATGAGGTCTCCCGTGGGGGGAATGCATTTGGGTGAATGGTTGTGTCGTTGCTCCCCAGTGTCTTCTTGGGGTGTTGGATGGCCCACCCCTTCCCCCCAGGTGTTCCCCCTGCCTTACCTGACTGCCATGGGGACCCTCCTTGGCTGTCTCCCCAATCGTGCTTTGCTCCTGGGTGTGGTCGCTGTCCTGTGGGGATCGGGGGTAATGTCAGCTGTGTGAACGGGTTTTCCCCATCGTTTCCACAGCTCTTGTGGCCGCCCTCTCCCCTCCCCTGTCCGTGTGGGTTCCCCTCTCACCTACTTCGATCTCGGAGGTGCTCTTCTCCCTTGGCTGTGTGGTAGCAGCTTGAGTTGGGGCTGCGGGTGGAGCCAGAGCTGCGTTGCACCCTCTGCCCTGTGTGGGGAGGGAGTGAATGGTCAGTTGCTTTCCTTTCTCCTCCTCCTCCCCCCCGGGTGCCTGGGGTCCCTCTGCTTACCCTGCCCCACCCTGCGCATGTCGCAGCACTGGCTCCCTTGGTTTTGTTGGTGGCTTTTCTGCCTGATATTTTGTGAGCCAGCGCACTCGTATCCTGTTCCGTTTCTCCTTTAAGGGCTCCTGTCTGGACGTGGGACGTCTCTCCCGGTGGGTGTGTCTGCTTGTGGTCTCCTGTGAGACCTCTGTAACCGTATCTTTGTGGTTTCAGTGGACCCTTCCCCTGGGTGTTTTTGGTTTGTTGTTTACACTGATGTTTGGGTGTTGGACACCCATCTCCACCCATGGGACTTTCCGGCTTCCTCCCGGCTGCTCTGTGGGGGTGGGTGGATCGGGAGCACGTGGACGTTTACACGGACTCTCCCCCACCCATCTGATGGATGTGCGTGGGTGGGTGCCATCCGTGTAAAAGCGGCCTATGAAATATATTCATAAATAATCAGCCCTGAAAAAAAATTGTGAACATTGTGCTGTTTTCCTACACCTACAAAATGGACTGACAGATTTTGTAGCCATGGAGATGCAACAGGTTCCAAGACATGTTTCTCCGCAATTGTTTGAGTTTTCTGGAGGAATTCCAATGCAATTTTCTCTTGCCGCAGCCTCATTATTTTTTCTTTCACCAGGGTTACTTTGTTAACTGGGCTTGATGAAGTGTACTTGTCTGCTAGGCTATTATTTGTAATGGTCAGTGATTCTGCTATAGGTCTGAATAATAGCTAGGGATGGACACGATGGATTTGGATTAATCCGGGCTGTTACAGAGTAATCCATAAAAGGTCCTGCCATTATGAATTCCGATTATGGTTTTATAATTGTTTTTTTTAATATGTTTTAAAATGCTGTGAGCCGCTCCGAGATGCCTGGGGCAGGAGGGGGTGTCATATAAATTTTAAAATAAATAAATAAATATCTAAAATAAAAATATCTAAATAGTTACAGTTTTTTAAAAAATGATTATGTATGTGCAACATTATTATTATTATTATTATTATTATTATTATTATTATAAACATTTATATAGCGCCGGTCATGTACCTGGCGTTGTACAGAACATAGACATAGACGCGGTCTGTGCCTGTGGCTTACAATCTAAAAGACAAGGAGGGGGAGACAGGGAGAGGGGACAGTGGGAGAGACAGGGGAGAAGACAGACAAACATTCAAGCGGATGCGAAGTCTCAGGTGCGTGTGCTTGGCTTGGTTACAATCAGGTTGGTTGCAGCAGTCTGCAGAGGAGGGCAGACAGTAAGTATATGGGGAGCGACTAGCAGGCTACACACATCTGCATGTGTATAGCCCTTTGCTGCCATGTTTAAAAAGGGCAGTCGGTCTACACATGCACGGTGGTCATTTCACCCATGCGCAATTATTTTTTAAATTTTTTTAATGGATTTAAATATGAATCCATAATCAAATCCAGGAATTACAGATCTAAATCCATAATACATTCATACATGTATCTCTTCCAGAACTCTACTTCTGCTTAATGATCCTTCACTATGCTCTGCTTCCATTTTTCTAGTCATTGCACTGAAAGCTCTTTCTGCTGAAGGACATCTTCAACTACAGTCAGGCACACAATCCATCTAGTAGGATGAAGTTATAGTTTCTTGGTGGCAGAGAATGGCGTAATAATTTTTTTAATGAAAATAAACTACAGCATCACCAGACAAAATGGCTGAGTAGCAGCATAATTTTGGCAAAAAATAATATCAAAATGTAGGGGGATGCTGAGGAATGATGGCATGAGGAGTGCTGGGGGAATGGTGAGAGGAAAAACCCTTTCAGCTTACTATGTCCCTAAGGGCACAGCAGCACCAACATAGGCCACACTCTGAGTTCTTCACAGAAAGGTGATGTCCTGCCCCTTCCCCTCTATCCCAAGAAACAATGGGCATTTTTACACACACATTAAAGTTCCAGATGTTTCAATCTTCTGGGTTTACAAGTCCACAAGTAAGTTCCGGATGCATTTTTGACACACACACTGCCCTGAGGCAGTTCCTGGATGCATTCTTGACACTTCCTTGAGGCAACCTAAAGTAGCCACAGCTGTAAAAGTGACAGGCTGCCATGGAAACCAAGTGACCACAGCTGCCTGGAACAAAGCAGTTTACCAGGAGAACCTTTTACACACAAACGTTCTGAGAGAAGTTCCATGCAGAAGTTCAAAGATCTGGATGTTTAAGATCTGAGTGAGTGATTTAGATGCACAAAAAGTCCAGGATGTAACAGCAAACATCCAGGAGAAATGTGTTTGTAAAAACACCCAATGTGTGGCTGTGAGATGAAAAATTGTGTCCCCCATCTGGGCTGCTGAACATTTAGTGTGATATGGGGCTATTACTGCCCTTTAAGTTTGTGAGGAACATGTCCCCCAGTATAATTATATATGTGGTTGAAAGAGAGGGACCGGGTTTGCATGTGGGGTGACTTGAGTGGTGTGTACGCATCTGGGCCAGGTAAGGTATGACTGGGAATGAGACTGCAGCAAAGGTGAGCGGAATGCAATACATCCTTCAAACTTTGAAGTTTTAAGGTCGCCATGCATGCATTACAGTGGTTATTTTCTTAACACGAACCAAAGCCCACATTTGGTAGGGAAAAACTAGAACTGAAATGAGTACCTGCTGAAATAAGCAAGCCGTTGAATCTGAATGATCTGGGTATCAAACGGTAACTGACTGACTCATCATTTGATTACCTGTTTTCATCTTTTAATGGTGTTTGTTTCATTCAGTCTATTAATTTTGGTTGGTTGGTTGGGGCAGTTTTTCTGGTTCCAATTTCTATCTCACCCATTCTCATTATTACTGGTAGACCGTACCAAAACCCCCAAAAGAAAGAAATCAAAACAGTAAATGAATGAAACAAAAAAATGGACAAAATAACTGAAACTGTGAATAGCTGGTTGCTCAAATGTGACAAATGTCGTTCGGATCGACTACCGTCTACCAAAATCATGAGCCTCCCAAATATTTATGCTGCTACCTGTTCTAGCTCTAGGAAATACTACTAGGCTTTGTTAGCCAGCCATACATACATCTCAGTTCAATCTGTACACTAGAGGAGAGACCTGGTAATACAGGTTGCCAGTCGTGTGTCAGAAACCTCCACCCTCTGCAAATGTTGAGAATTCCTCTGATGCATATCGTGGCCCATTACCTGGAATGAGTTCATCACAAAAATACCTTACTCGGGTGTGGATCACTAGACTGCAGGGTAACATGTCGCTTAGTGGAGTCGCTTCAAATTAATGGCTTAAAATGATAAACTGTCAACAGGTAGTAGCTCCCTCTGTATTAAAATAATAGATCATTTGGGTGAGTCTGTTGGGTGGGTCACTAATTATCATGGATTCCTTGCAGTTCTGGCATTGGTGCTTGGCACTGTCAGTGTGTTACTGAGAGTGATGTTAAGAAGTGACATTCTGTATATAAAATTGTGTATTGTAGCAGGTGGGCAGATGTGAAAAACTGGGGAGTGTTGACATGTTCATGGAACCATTGTGATGAGTTAATTGACAGCCAACTCTTGATTGCCTAGGCTTTGAGAGTTCACTGTAAATGGTTAGGGTGACCTTGGGCAGTGCTGAAGCCAATTCCCCTTCCTGTACCCAAGAAGACCTGGGTGTCAGGTTCTGTTCCCTCCTTGTCAAGAGGAGGACCAGACTGGCAATTCCAGGACCCTGCTCCCATGTCCCTTTCCCTTCCTGGAGAAACCCCCACCACTATCTGAGTCCTCTTGGCCTTTCTTCACAGAAGCTTAGAGCTGAAACGAATATCCACTACTATCCATTTATACCACCCACAGCGGATGGACAAGGGTGAGATAGTGATTTATATTTATTTATTTCATTTTTACATTTTTATAAAAAATATAAAACAAAATTTTCAATAAAAATGTATAAATACAAAAACCTATAAATAAAAACAATATAAAACTAGAGTATATAATCTGACTTATGCATGAAGTCTCCTCTCCCCCAACCCATCCCCCTCTTCCCTCCTCCCCCGCCTAAAAAGGGAAGGTTAGAGACAGGCTGGTAACTAGCCGGGGCATCAACGTCCAGTGATCGTTTTTTGAGGAGAGGTCGGACTACAGTCTCCTTGAGACAGTCTGGCACCCTCCCCTCCTGCAGGGAGGCATTGATAAACCCCTGCCAGCACTGGCTCCAACGTCTTCCTGGCAGATTTTACTAACCAGGACGGGCATGGATCTAATTCACAAGTAGTGGCTTGAACAGACCCCAGAACGTTGGCCACGTTGGCAGGCATCACCAATTGAAATTCATTCCACAAAATGTCACCAGACAGGGCATTCCTAACCTCTGGCTCTGACACTGCCTCTGAAATGGAGGGGTCAAAGTCATGCTCAATGCGAGCAATCTTGTCTGCAAAGTACTTCAAGAACATGTCACAATGGGCCGTGGACAAGTCTGGTTCCAGGCGGAGACAGGCTGAACCGACTAGACCTCTCACCACCCAGAACAGCTCTGCTGGACGTGACTGAGCAGACGCAATGAGTGCAGCAAAAAATTGCTTCAGGACTTCAAAAACACTCTATGCTGCAACCGATTGTCTTGGGCACGAGCACGGTGCCACCATCGCTCCAACCACCTCCCTTCACGCTTCAGGCATCCCAGGTCCTCCGTGAACCACAGGGACCTGCTGAGCCGACGCTCTGGAAACGGATGCCTAGGAGCCATCCAATCAATGACCCCAGGCAACCAACCATTCCATAAGACCATGAGTGTCCAAGGCCACTGAGTGAGTTCATGGCTAGGGCAGCAGAGCAGATATTGTGGTATCCATAGATATCTGATCCGATGCTGAATGGCATCTGGTTACCTGCCAGTGAATATCCAGTTAACTGGATTACCATTTACTGCATTATTGATTAATTAACATTTGCCTATTTTATTTTATTTTTACTCCCTCCCACCAGACCTGGTTCAGTTATGCAGTAAATGACAAGCGATAAATGGTAATATCTAGTATTCCACTTTGGCAGTTAAGCTCTGTGGCAACCAGATATTTGCCAGTTAACACCAAACTATCCAGAATACCAGATATTAACCACAGAGAATAAATTTGCTGTTCATTTCAGTACTAATTGCAAACAAAGTCTTTCAATTCTCAGGATACTTTCAGGGAAGCAGGGAAACTTCCATGAATGCAATCACAGCTCTATTCTCATGGGAATTTGCAATAGTGGGAATGCGCTATTCCACTTTTATCCCGTGAGAACACCTGTCATTGTAAATGTTACATGGGGGGACTCTGTGCGCGAGTGTTCTCATGAGGTAAAAGCAGAATAGCACATTCTCATGTGTCCTAATTCCTGTGAAAATAGAGCCATGATTGCATTCATGGAAGTTTCCCTGCCGCCCCTCGATAACGTGTGAAAGTGGTCTTGGTGCCTTTTCTGATTTAAAAATTAGGTGTCATTCTTTCTCCTCTTCACCTGAAAAATCTGTCATCAAGCGGACATGATTGGGCCTGTTTCTTTTACCAAAATGGTCTGAACAAAAAAAAATGAACCACTTCATTGACAGGTCTTTTAGCGTACCAAAACCAAATTTCAGGAATAAAGAATCAACTACCTGGAAGGGTGTACTGTGCTTCTGGAATTTGGAAACAGAGCACTCTTGATTGGAAAATGGTCAAAACACTTGATTTTAAAAAGTTTTAAAGTACTTTCCCCCTGCTTTGTGCAGACAATCTGTCAACAAACTTTAAACACAAAGAAGAAAGTACCATACCATTTTGGGGGCAATGATTAAGCTTTACTTCTAAATATACGGTTCTCACAGTAAGCTGACATTTATGTTGGTATACTGATGTCCTTTCCTTTGGCATTGCCTTTGTTTGAAATGAAAGTAACAGACACATGTTTATTGTACCAATAAGATATACTTACATATACTTTCAGTTGTTTGACTCCCCACCCCCACCTAGTTGTGCTGCATATAATTTCAATAAAGTAGGAGTTCAGAAAAAATAATTGACAGCGTTGCTATGCGTTTACTGCCATTAATTATTCATCCCTATTGAGATGGAAATGTTTTTGTTTTGTGGCATGTTTATTAGTCTTGCAAGCTACAGTGAGATAAATTTAAATGTCTTCCACTTTTCTATGGTTTTATAGTTTATGCTGTTAATGTGTGAGGACTACGGGGAATTTTTATAAGCATAAAACCATCTTACGCTTTTGTCACTGATCAAAAAGTGAGTGATTTTTTGACCAATTTGATGATCATTAGTCACAGTGGTATCGCAACTGTGGGTTTATCCCTTGTTTTCCTAATGATTTTCCACTGAGACTAAAAGACCAAATATATTATCAAAAACCAGACAGACCTCTATTCAGGGTGTTCTATGCAATTATTGATTGTCTTGATGTGAAGACCTTTGGGTCCGCTAGACTGCAGCTGTGTGCCTAGGCAGGTTGCCAAGAATTTTAAAATCTGCAAGCGTTTATGCTATTTGTTTTTATTTTATTTTTAAAAGGTCCATAGGATTTTTCCAGGTGTGCAACCACAACACTTAGTTTTCAAGGAGGTAGGAATTACAATAGGGCCTTTTCATTCTGCTACTTTGCACTGGATCTTTTCAGAGCAATAATCCGTGAAGCCAGCCCTCCGTCGTGCACTTGGACACAGCTCTCTCAGTGTAGCTGAGAAAATAATATCTTTTTCCTGGGAGGGAAACTGGAAAACAGTTGTCAGTCACAAATCAATACTTTTTTTTATTCAAATAGACTGGAAAATAGAGCAGCTTGTGTGCGAAGTGTGTGAGTAAATTGTTATTAATCCTTCTAAAAAAGCCTTCTGGTGGTGAGGAAAACAGCACTGATTGCAGAGAAAAAAATAAAAATAAAAAAAATTAATTATTTGCCAAGCTGAAAAATCAGTAAAAAGGAAATGCTCTAGAAGATGGGACTAATGTGCTGTCTGGACCGTCTAAAACCTGGGAGAGTGGGGAAGAAAATTTTGGAGCTTAGTAGCTAGTTTAGGATGGAAGGATTCTAAAGGCATATCTGTTAGGAAATTCAGAAAAAAGTGAGCACACTTGATCAATGTTCTAAAGTGACTTGATGGGCCAGGGCATGATTTTCTTTAATGGCTAAACATTACAGGGACTAACAACAGTACTTAGGCCTAGGGCTGAAGCAGCAACTCCTTTTTCCGCTCTGCTATTTCATTCCGTTATTGCCTTGACTTTCTGCAGCTTTTTTGCCGGCATTCTGCAAATTCCACTGGCATTCCACTAATTTGGAAAATGTCGGACAGTCTCGGAAACTGTCGGAACAAACCTTGTTCCACTACTTCACAGTGCCTATAGAAATTGCGGAAGATTGAAACTGTCTGAACAAACATTGTTCTGCTATTTTCGTAGCTGGTGGAAGTGACAGAATGAAAGTAGCGGAACAGCAGAAGTAGCAGAATGAACATCTCTATTGCACTGTGCCGCTCATTGCGGAAGACCTTTTTCTGTCAGAAAAAGCTATCGCAGCAGCTTGCTATTTCAACCCTACTTAGACCTAAACCGTAGAAAATACTCTCTAGCCATCTCTATCACCTGATTGAATTCTTTCTGTCTGCAGAGATTCATTTTTGCTTGTCTTGAAACTGATGCCATCCAAGTGACCCAGTTTAAAGGACTGATCCACAGTCCATTGACATAAGCAGGAGTCTATTCCTGAACTGAGCTTTGAATCAGATGTATACCAGGCAAAGCAATGTAGACAAGTGTGAAGATGGCAAGTAATTTAGATAAATAATCCCATTCTTTTAATATACATTCAGATTAAATGTGTCACTGTCCTTTGTTACTTGACACGAAAACATGTACAGATTCTTGTGATACTAAAGAGAAGAGATGAACAAGTGACAAAAATATCTGTCTATATATGTTGGCTTTTAGGGTCTGACCCACTATGTAAGGTGCAAAGAGAACATTTATTGCAGAGCATCTGTTTAAGCCTGAGAAGCATAGAAACCTATTATGTTGATGGGGTGTGTATGTGTATTTGTGTGCATGTGTTTTGCATGCATGTGTGTAGGAGTAATTAAAGGAACAGGATTTGATTGGGATGAAGCAGGTGAATTGCTAAACCTGAAGTGAAGTCAGCCTACAGCCCTTCACTTGTCCATCACACACGCATACAAATGGCTCCTCTTTCTCTCACTCTCCAGACATACCCACACCACCAGCCCCCCTCTCTCATTCACACACAGCTCACCCCTTCAAACTGACTGGGGTAGGATCCGCAAAAACAAACAAACAAAAAACCCTCTTTATATTCCTAAGCAAGCACCAGACTGCTAATTATTAAAGGGACATAGTTATGGTGGCAATGGGCATTTTTAGACACATGTTAAAGTTCCGGATGTTTCAATCTTCTGGGTTTAGAAGTCCACAAGTAAGTTCCGGATTCATTTTTCACACAAACACACTGCCTTGAGGCAGTTCCTGGATGCAAACTTCACACAAACACTGCCCTTAGGCAGCCTAAAGTAGCTGCAGCTGTAAATGTGACAGGCTGCCATGGAAACCAAATGACCACAGCTGCCTGGAGCAAAGCAGTTTGCCAGGAGAACCTTTTACACACAAACGTTCTGGGAGAAGTTTCACACAGACGTTCAAAGATCTGGATGAGTGATTTAGACACACAGAAAGTTCTGGATGTAACAGCAAACATCCAGGAGAAATGTGTGTCTAAAAACACCCAGAGACATGGGGGTCGTGAATTTAATTTTTGCTCTTGGCCGTGCAGATTCTAAGGCTGGCCCTGGCTACTGTTTTTGGTTGGGACTTTTCAGAAAAACATCAGGGACCTAAGTTCCATAAACTGGTGCCAGACAATGCCCTTGAGTGTGACACTGTAGGTTTTACAACTGAATTGCTTACTTCAAAATATGTATCCCGAAAACAAGCTTTGTGGCTACCTTTTTGAAATGCCACAAGGTTTCACCTCAGAAACCTGGCACAGACCATGATAGATTGGGAACCCAGTGATGAGTGTGTTGTTCCTGGGTTCCATAAAGGCCTCCTTAGATGGTAGGGGAGCAGGAACTTCTGAATCTGCATGGACTGGGGCCTTTTCTCATCTAGGGCTGCCACGGGGCTGCCCTGTCCCTACTATCCTTTGTCTTCTATAAAGGTCTTCTTCAGTGGCAGGTGGCTGCCAAAGCCTGCCATAGGCTTCGGATAGTTTGGCGGCTGTTTTGTATCTGGAGCTGGGGGAGGCCAGTGTTTGGATGGGTCACTTTGTATTTGAGATGTTTTTGTGGGAGATATGGGGCAAGTGGACTAAGGCAGCAGAATGAAGAAGGGTGGGAGTGTGGCATTTGGGTTGGGGTAGGATTTAGGGGAGGGAGAGGGTAATTATTTGTACTATGGAGTGGAGAATTTATTGGGTTTAAAAGAAAAATGGCAGGTGGAGATAGGAGTTGGAGTGGGGATTTATAAAGGCTGTCTATAACTCTCTATATCTATCTATCTCCGTATATCTGTGGCAGCAGGATCAGGCTGCAGAACAAATGTGCCCAGGGATGGTGCGGAGAAACATTTAACATGCAGCCAGCCGGCCCTACCCCCACACTTCACCTAGCACCCCGCCATGACAGTCAGCCATGGCAGCCAATGACAGCCAGCCATGGCACCAAATGTGGCAGACTTTGACCCATGCCGTGTCAGCTAGCCCGAACAAATGTGATAACCTGCTGTGGCCTGGGTGGACGGGCCTTAGCCCAGGCTGTGAAATCGTAGGCTTCCTGAGGTCAAGAGCCTAGGCTAGCCATTGACAAGGTAGATAATCCCAGGCAATCCCAGGCCAACATCTGGCGATGCCAGCACAGATGTGCACGTGAGGTCTGGTCCAAAGCAGGCAACAGTGAGCTGTTGTCATGTCTGTTTTTATAACCTTTGTAGGAGATTTTAAATGTATCGTACACTGCCTTGACTCTTTCGAGAGAAGGGTGGTATAGAAATCTAACTAAATAATAATAAATTGTTGGTATTGTTTATCTTTGCTACTTTTTAATTAATACAATAACATTTAGCGACCTCTATTGGAATTGGAGCCCCATTATGCATTGCCCTGCCACTAGAGGTGTGCACCAGGGGCCCATGTCGTTTTTCATTTTCATTTTTCTTTTTTGTTTTATAAATGTCGTTTGGGGGTTTGTTTTCATAAATATCAGATTTTTGTTTTTGTTTTTGCTTCCGTTTTCATTTTCCATTGGTTTGAATGGAAAACACATTTTCAGCTGCACAATTTTTGTTTTTCATTATATTTGGGTGAAACCTGGAGTGAATATACCTACAATGGAAAGCATTAAGTGTACAAAATTACAAAAAGATTGGATAAAGAATCCAATTGTATAAGCAGTTGAATTATATTATTTTGCAAAACTCTTCATATACATTCTTAGCTATAACTTCTTTTCCTCATATTTAATGTAGATGAAACTTGGCAATTATATACCCCTTCCCATATGTACTATTTCTGCCAACTTTCAGAAGGATTAGATAAAGGGTCCTGGTGGTATTAGTAATAAACATGTAAATGAATGTCTGACTGTAACATCTTTGTAGTCCAAACAGTGTACATGAAATTTGGCAGGGCTGTATATCACACTTTCAAAATCATTTTTGCCAAATATCGGAAAGATGTTATAAAGGGTCCCAATTTTATCTTCCTGCACAGCATATGCAGGGAAGGAACCTATGCCATGGATTCTCTTACGTGTCACTCTGGTATAAGATCAGTTTGTGATGCCAGTTGGCCAGCAGAAAGGTCAACCAAGTATCCTCCTTCTGTGCTGTGACCATCCCAACATCTCTCCCCCACTTGTTACTGGGAAGTCAGAAACATCTGTTTAGGAAAGAGCCAATAGAGATTCTCTTATGTTCTCTGTCACAGTGCTGCAGGATGTGATTGTGATGATAATTGTCCAGCCTGAATGTGTAAATTATGCCTCCTGATTTCTGGGATGCTATCCCCAGAATCCCAGTTATGTCCCTTCTATGCCCGCCTCTTATGCCTACCTCGAAGCCACTACTGATTGGTCCTGTAAAGCTGGAAGCATGCAGTAATTGGCCAGTTAATGTGTCTGTTCATCTTTTGGGTTGCTCCACATCCTCCCTCCTACAGCCTCCCTCCCCCTGCCATGCCAGGTGCCTGCTTCTGACTGGTACCGCATGTGCTGCTATTTATTTGAATAATGGTCTTCAAGGGGACAACTTCGATTGCTTATAAAATTGGGTCCCTTTATCAAATTGTCCTGTATTTTGGCAGAGATAACAGGGAAGGTATGTGATACATTCCTGCCAAATGTGTTGTAAACAGGATGGAATATAAAAATGTTACAGCTGGAAATGTATTTTCAAGTTAATGTCTTATGCCATCAGGACCCTTTATCCAGTCTTTC
>QEPC01008826.1:743233-789504 GCA_003113815.1 Sphenodon punctatus
TTTTCCTCAGTGGTAACTGCTAATTTAGAACCAGCATTGTGTATGTATAAATTGAGATTATTTTTCCCTATGCACCACTTTGTACTTGTCAACATTGAATTTCATCTGCCATTTGGTTGTTCAGTCACTCAGTTGTGCAATATCATCCTGTTAATTCCTCGCAGATGATTAACTGGTGTAAATCTGGACTTGTCTACATGGATTGTTGCTCTGAATTCGTTTAACTGAATTAAGCATCTGTGTGGACAACCTCATTTCAATTAAAGATAGACTTATTCTGGTTTTAACCATGTTCCATCCTAACTGGAATAAACTACTCTTACAAAATGATTCTCAGAGCATTTAGTGCCAATGCTATCTCCATTGAAGTGAATAAAACTATCCCTCGTGCTAAGAACTAGCACCAGTGCTTAATTCCCTGAAGATCACAATGTTAATCTGAATTAAGTATGTCTACACAGGGCCTTAATGGTAAGCAGGTAATCAAGTTCACGTGTGAATGACTCTCCCACATTTCATGTGGAAATGTCCTCGTCTTAATCTGGGATTTTAAAACCCCAACAGTGGAGGTTTATTAGTGCGCTTTCCAAAGCTCGCACCATAAAGATTCGAATTAACATCTAAATGCCATTTGTGCAAGATTGCATGAAGTTGCATTTCGTCTAATCGCTAGTTTGAACCATACACAGGCAGCTAGAGAAGTGCTGTGCTCTGCGCACCATGTTTATGGCTTGTCCAATATTGCTCTCTCTCTCCAAGTCCATCCGCTTCAGCAGTGACGACAGGAATAAATGTGGCTGAACAAGTACCACATGACTTCTTTTTTCCATGTGTGACATGGGCAATGGTGCAAACAACACTCATGGGAATGTTGCTGTGCTGTAGGGATCAGGCAGATTGCTGTAACCTGTGAATGTCATGCTCTTGTAAAAACACCCTTGCTTAATGTGGATTAACTGTGCATGATGTAGGCAAGGCATCACATGGAGACATAAAGATTTACATCAGATGAAGATCTAACCCAGTATGTTTTCACGTTCAAGAAGTGTTTGCTTTGTTTCATATGATAATTTGTGAGAGAAAACAGTAAATAATGGGGAGACTGGAATATCCAGATATTGCAGCTTAATTTTCAAAGTAGTTTAAACATTTTTGTACATCTTATTTGAAATATTCTATTTTCCTTCCTATCTTGTTTTCGCTCCTATTTTTCTGTTGTAATTTTGGAAATCAATAAATAAAAGTTGAGGGAATTGGTTAGGTATCAGATCATTCACAGTTCTCCCATAAACTCTGTGCTCTTTGACACCAGTACTTTGTGTATTGTTACAAATTGCCTCTGCCTGTATATTTTGCTCCACCCAGTGCCCTCTTGGGTCAGTGTCATACAGTCTTGTGTGATGACTGCTGTTTTCTCAATCAATAATTCTTCTGTAGTTTCTGTAATTGGAGTCTAATTTTGTTACTGGACCAGGAACATATGTTGCTTCCCAGACTTTTCACTCTGAGCCACTTGGAAGATATGTTTACAAAGAGATGATTTGGATGAGATCTATACAAGGAATTGAAAATATTACAGAACACTGAAGGTGAAACTGTCGATTAAATACTTTAGCTATAATTCACAAACCACTTACTCTGGAGTAAGTTCTTATGGGATTAAATGGGACTACTCTAAAGTAAGTGGTTTGTAGATCATGCCTTTGACAGCAATTTTCCTTGTATCTTTGTCAGTTAGCAAAGTTTCAGTCCCCAAAACGCTGATATGAGAAGCCTTCTTGAAGTTAATCAAACTTTATGAGTAAAAAGTTCATAAAGCTGGGCCTTTTGCTTTTCCCATATCATAGATAATTAATTATTACATCAGTTATAGAATTTTATTGTAAGCATTGCAAAGGCAGCTATGGTAAAGGGAACTATGTACCCCACTCCCATTGCCGTTCAGCAGGACTTGCTTGCTTAACAGCAATAGGACATCACTTCCCAGCATTTTCACTGAGAGACAAAAGAAATCCTTCTGACAATCTGCATGTTTAATTATGCAGATCCAGTCTTATCAGGATGCCATTTGGCAACATAATGACCCCTAGTTTTTAGGGATGGGCGAACAGATCGCGGTTCGGGTTCGGCTGCGTTTGGTTTGTCCGTTCGGTTCAGCAGTTCGTTTAGTTCGTTGGGTTCGGGTTCGGCCGTTTGGTTCGGCCGTTCGGTTCGGCCGTTTGGGAAATGTTATGGGTGGTTTTTTGTTTTTCATATTTTTTTTGGTTTTTTATTGGGTTTTATATGGTTTTCTTTTGTTTTTTATTTGTTTTTTTGGTTTTTATATGGGTTTTTTTATTTTTTTAATCTAATATATATATATATAATATATATATACACTAAATCTAACAGCTATTAACTATTCTAAATGCTATGAACTAAATGGATTATCTAATAAGTACACAGGCCTNAATATTAAACTATGCCTATGGCAGTCACTCAGCCACCAAGCTTTCAAGTCACAGAGGGCCAGCTGCTGTTCCCTGTGTCTGGCGGGCACTGCAAGCCGGGCTACCAAACTAGAGTGTGGCCTACAGTGCCAACGGTGAGTGCTGTCAGCAGGGCACAAGAACGGTCATTGGCCCCTGAATATAACACCCCTTGATGCTCCTAAAGGTCAGGGTCAGGGCTCCTAAGGGTCCCAAGGGCAGAAGATGAAATTCCAGGAGTTTGGTGGTCCTGGGAGTAGAACTTAAACACACACACACAGCTGAAAACCTAGCTGTGCTTGTGCTGTTTTCCAATACAAAACAACAGACCCTTTCTTCATATTAAAATGGATTTTCCTATTATATCCCATAATTAAAAATGAAACCTTCCCTTCCCTGATGAACCAAAAGTCACCTAACCTGCTATTTAGACTTCAGCTGTATACAAAGCTTACATAGCAGTCGGCACTAATGATAGGGGCAGGTTCTCTATGGCATATTAATATTGTAAACTGTTATTGTTGCTTCCTAATCCACTTGACATTTGTGGCATCCGTACAATATATGCAATTTACAGGCAGATTTTCATTACTTCAAGCTGTTTGGATACTAATGGTGAAGTTTGTTTATGATTGGAGACTGTGGGTGTCTTTAGACGGACCCAGACATGGCCACCCCAACACCTGCTTTGGGAGTGCCCAGACCTGCATCCCCTGCATGCACTGGCTTTATATGAACTTGGCAGCTGTAGCGTGGCCTGAAGTCTGCCTGCGCGGTGCCCCTCTCCACACCATAGAGCTGTCAGTGGATTGGCTGCCACTCTAGGTGGCTACTGCAGCTCTATGGTGTTGGCCAGGGCAATCCCTGGCTGGGAGTGGAGCTGCAGAGACTGTCCATGACCATGAGTAGACAGACTACAGCTCTGCCTCCGGCTGGTCACCCAAGTTTGGGTGACCCGCTCCCCTGATGGTAGTCTGGGATGTTCCAGAGCAGAGCAGGCAGCTTCTGCTCCTCCTGCGCATCTAGTGGCCCATCTTTAGACAGCTGGGCCGCCCAGGTCTGAGGCAGAGCCATGGGTGCCATCAGTGTAAAACCACCCAATGTTTTCCATTGCACATATGGAAACATATTTGTAAGACTAGCTCTTGATAACAGATTATTTTTTGTGTGTGTTTGTTGTTAGGAGAGAATGTGAAAGGAGAAGGCATTATCTACAATTGACAAACCAAGACCATAATCTAAATAATAATAATGAGTAATAATATAGACACCCTCCGCCCCTCCAATAAATGGTGACTGGAGTGCTTCACAAAATTAATAGCAAAACCTAAAATCCAATTAAAATCCACTTTAAAACAGTTTAAAAGGGGAAAGCAAATGGAGAGGAAGAATACTTTGGAAACCAGCAGTGGTATATCTTTGAGTACTTTTTGAAGGTGAAGACAGAGGAACTTGAAATCATTCCAGTGACCTCTGCCTTGACCTGAAATAATGTTTTTCCAAGTGTATCTTAACGTTTCAGCATGAATGACCTCTGCCTTGACCTGAAATAATGTTTTCTCTAAGAGTATCTTAATGCTTCAGCATGAACTTTCTCTGGCCAGGCCCTGTGAGAGAAATTTTGGACTCTGAGAAAGATAAGACTCTTGGGCCTCACCCCCTCCTGTAGGCTCAGGTAATTAATTACCCAGCTGCTTTTGCAGCACACTCAAACCTTTGTCAGCTACAGCTTCCCCTGAGTCCTGCTTCCTGAGAGGGAAGAAAACCTTATGTTGTGGTATGGGGTGTGACAGGAGGAGAGGCATGCAGTGAAGGCCTCAGGATCAAGTTAAAAAGGGTCTGCTTTTTAACCCCTTGTTGGTGCTGAGTGGTGAGGATTTACCAGGGCCCCTGCCCTGCTCCTCCTAGAACCTACTCCAGTAATTGACACGCTAAAGCTCTGGGCTGCAAGACAAATGTCCCAGCTGGTGAAAATGACATGGTAAAACTTGCTGGTAAGATTGAGGAGTCAAAGCACCCAGCTGGTGAAGCTCACAAACCCCCAAAGCTCCACTACTGCACAAAGCAGACAATTCTGTGGCATGTTTTTGCCCCACAAGGTCTTCTGAGGAGTTCCCCAAATCTGTTCTGGGAAACAAACCTCAGCAAATCTGTATTCAGCTGAATGTTGCTCCCACGTTTGAGGACCAAATATAACACCTGCCCCCATGTTAGGAGGCAAGAACAATGGCTAGCATTATGTGTAGAAATACTCAGTGACTGCCTGACTCTTTTTGAAAGTAATTGATCGGCTTCCCATGTTACATGAAGAAGGGGAAGCGGTAATGACAGTGCAAGTTCTTGATACTGAAGGAACAAAGAGGCAAAGTACCATAGCACAAGTAGCCAAAGTACCAAAGTGAGAAATTGCCAAAGTACCCAATACCCAAATTAAAGGAATCCCCAAACAGAAGAACTGCCAACATATTAGAAACTTGAAGTAACACATTTGGTGGATTTTGCAAATGTTATAAATTTGAAATCAGGCATTTGTTGAGATACGTGAATTCCCAAACTGAATTGATGAATATGCAATGGTCAATTGGTTTCCGCTCTAGTTGTTAAAAAGTAAAGCTATTGAGCTCACTTCCTACCAGGTGTCTAGATTTTCTTTGCCCCCCCACCCCCTCCTTTCTTACACAGCTGAGCATTAGCAATCCAAGTCATAGGAGCAACTGCTCACCAAAGAGAATAAAGCTTCACAGTCAGGCCTTACCAAGGATGTGTAGTGCAGAGCTTCTGATCCTTGTTTGGCATGAGTTTCTGGTGCTGCAAGTTGGGCTGGTGGGACAATAAGAAATGACAGCTTGAGGGGAATGTTCTTGCTAAGCTTGGAATATTTTTGAGTGTTAAGCAAATAACTTCAGCTTCCATCAGAAATTCAGATCTGCTGCAGGTATAAATTGGTGTAGCTCCACTGAAGTTATATTACTACACTAATTTACGCCAATCAATGATTTGGCTCTTCTTTTATTGTGAAAAATAAATGATTATGTAATGCTCATAATTAAAAGCTTTCACCCACATTGCCTTTAGGAATCCAATAAAACCTTTGAGTACTGTCTGCCTACATTTGTAAGTGGCCATGTATTGTACCAATGGCCTTGCTGATTCAGAATTTTCAATAGAAAACTGAAGTCCTTAGATGCAGCTCATTAGAAAAGGGGGGGAAAGATAAAACCGCATGAGCAGAGTTGATGTATTGAGTCTCTCTTTGTTGAGTCTTTTTTTGAATGTCCTGTAACTTGGAGCAAGCTTTCTTCCTCAAAATTACATTACACCAGTGATCCAGAGTCAGCACTGACTGCCAATAGCTTTCTGGGCACAATTCAAGGTGCTGGCTTTGGCTTTAAAGCCCTAAATGTCTTGGGCCCCAAGTAACTGAAAGCCTACCTCTTCCCGGACTTTCTCTTCATACTCTTCATGTCCCAGGCACATGAGTTGCCCTACCTTGGGTAGCTTTATCCCATTTGTGGTAAGGCTGCTCTGTGATGCATCCTTGGAATTTTTCTGAGGGTGTGTCATGTAGCAGCCAGCTGCTCCCCCTGCCCTGCAGCGGGGGAACATCTGGCGAGTCCTGAGCACACGATGATGCACTGCATTGCATATCCCAGCTGCCTAGAGTGGGGTAAAGGTACTCAAGACGTGGTAGCTCCCCACTAGGGTAGCCCCCCCCAGAATACCCCTCCCTGTCTTATGTAGCTTCACACCTTAGAGTCACTGACTGTTTTGCTCTGAGTCAGAGGCATTGGCATGGCACTTATATGCAGCCTCTTCCTAATTTTACACTGGGTGTGGCGTGGATGACACTCTGTGAGTCAAACTTCTGAGTCTTAAAAGTCCTTCAGGTTCCAAGCCAAATTAAGATGTTTAACTATGGTGAGTGAAGAAGGAGGGGGGGGAGGGGGCATGCATGTGCAGAATGGCCACAATGGCCATTTTGTGCAAGTGCAGAGCTTTTGGGGTTTTTTTTAGAATCTTGTGAGATTTTTGAGAAACCTCACTAAAGAAAATGCTCCTCGTATGTGCAAAATGATTGCCATGGGCTGTGCATGCACACAATGGCCCCTACTGCATGTTTGGGGGGGGGTTTAGAGAATCTCATGAGATTCTCAAAAAAACCCAGCAAGATCTCATGAGATGTTGCCGGGTTGTATATCACAAGAGTCTCACAAGACTCCCCCAGTGGGGGAGAGAGAGCTCAAACTGGTAAGAGCATGTGCTTTGCACGTATAAGGTCCCAGGTTCAATCCCCAGCATCTCCATCTCAGAATCCCTGGTAGCATGCCTGGGGGAGGCCTCTGCTGGTGGTTTGCTGGGGTCTCAGACAGCATACATTTATTTCTGGCTGTAACATCTTTGTATTACATCTAGTTTTCATGATATTTGTCAAAATTGTATCTAAGACCTCAAGGATCATCTTTGCTAATTACCAGAATGATTTAATAAAGACTATGTTTTAAACCTGAATAGCATCTTCAGAGAATGAGCCTGTGTCAGGGATTCTCTTATGTTTGCCACTGTAGTACAAGATGTTGTTGTGATGCCAATTGGCCAGCAGAAATGACGCTCATATATCATTCTGTGCAGTAACCACCCCAACCCCTCTCCCTTACTTGTTACTGGGAAGTTGGAAGTATCTGCTTAGGAAAGAGCCAATAAGGGACTCTCTTATGTCCTTTGTCACAGTGCTGCAGGATGCAATTGTGATGACAATTGGCCAGTCTGGATGTGAGAACCATGTCTCTTGATTGCTGGGATGCTATCCCCTTGCCCTCTGTATTACTGCCTAAAGTTCCAGTTATGTCCCTTCTGTACCCACCTCAGGGCTGCCCAGCATTGGTCCTGGAAATCTGGAAGCATGCAGTAAGAGAGACCAGTCACATCTCTATCCCAGCCAGGGTGTATTTGAAATGTCAAGCCAATTAGCCAGAGAAGATAAATGTCAAGCCAGTTGGCCAGAGAAGATATCTGTCCTCTCTGCTGTTTGGCACAGGGTTCAGTCTGGGTGGGCACCCCAGGTGCGTGGGGGTGTCCATGAACTTGCAGAGAATGTCCCAGGAG
The DNA here is from genome assembly GCA_003113815.1 of Sphenodon punctatus. Taxonomy (NCBI): domain Eukaryota; kingdom Metazoa; phylum Chordata; class Lepidosauria; order Sphenodontia; family Sphenodontidae; genus Sphenodon; species Sphenodon punctatus. The sequence goes on from QEPC01008826.1 coordinate 750,805, forward strand.
GATGTTCGCGCAGCACCTCAGGTGCATGGGGATTGGATTTATGTAGCTAGCTGAACTCTTGCACTGAGCTCTAGTGTACGCGCACGCACGCACGCACGAGAGAGAGAGAGTCTGAGAAAATGCTCTGACCAAAGCCAGAACTGACCATAGGCAGAGAGCAGGCCCAAAGAACAGCAGCTTATATCTGCCTTCTATGCCCGCCTTGAAGCCACTACTGATTGGTCTCGTAAAGATGGAAGCATGCAGTAATTGGTCAGGGTTCATGTGTCTGTCAGTCTCTTGGGCTGCTCCCCCTCCCTTCTACAGCCCCCTGCCATGCCAGTCTCTGAATGGCATTGCATGTGCTATTTACCTGAATAATGAAAGTCTTCAAGAGGAAAAATTCAATTGCTTATCAAATTTGGATCCTTCTTGTTTCAACTCTACTTTTAAGATGCATTAAAGTTCTATTTGTTAGCTGTCCTTGGATTAACAATGTAATCCTCCACCTGTTTTGCACTAGGGCTAGAAGTCATTAATGCCAGTGTGTGTCCCATTCATCTCAGTGGGACTTACACAGGTTTTATAGGCATGCCGGTGTGAAGTAGGTGTGAAGCTGTTATTGTTGATTGTTATTGTTATCGTTTCAGCAATGTGCCAGGCACTGAACAATTGTGATAAAAAAGAACAGGTCCCTGCCCTGGGGGGCTTACAATCTAAAATGTACAAGGAATAAAGATACTAAATAAAGCTAGATGTAAAGCCATGGATGCGACAAAGAGATAGAAGACCAATGTATCTAGGGCTATCTCCTGGTCTGGAAGAGAGTTAAGAAGATATAAGCAGAGNGAGTTGATGTATTGAGTCTCTCTTTGTTGAGTCTTTTTTTGAATGTCCTGTAACTTGGAGCAAGCTTTCTTCCTCAAAATTACATTACACCAGTGATCCAGAGTCAGCACTGACTGCCAATAGCTTTCTGGGCACAATTCAAGGTGCTGGCTTTGGCTTTAAAGCCCTAAATGTCTTGGGCCCCAAGTAACTGAAAGCCTACCTCTTCCCGGACTTTCTATTCATACTCTTCATGTCCCAGGCACATGAGTTGCCCTACCTTGGGTAGCTTTATCCCATTTGTGGTAAGGCTGCTCTGTGATGCATCCTTGGAATTTTTCTGAGGGTGTGTCATGTAGCAGCCAGCTGCTCCCCCTGCCCTGCAGCGGGGGAACATCTGGCGAGTCCTGAGCACACGATGATGCACTGCATTGCATATCCCAGCTGCCTAGAGTGGGGTAAAGGTACTCAAGACGTGGTAGCTCCCCACTAGGGTAGCCCCCCCCAGAATACCCCTCCCTGTCTTATGTAGCTTCACACCTTAGAGTCACTGACTGTTTTGCTCTGAGTCAGAGGCATTGGCATGGCACTTATATGCAGCCTCTTCCTAATTTTACACTGGGTGTGGCGTGGATGACACTCTGTGAGTCAAACTTCTGAGTCTTAAAAGTCCTTCAGGTTCCAAGCCAAATTAAGATGTTTAACTATGGTGAGTGAAGAAGGAGGGGGGGGAGGGGGCATGCATGTGCAGAATGGCCACAATGGCCATTTTGTGCAAGTGCAGAGCTTTTGGGATTTTTTTTAGAATCTTGTGAGATTTTTGAGAAACCTCACTAAAGAAAATGCTCCTCGTATGTGCAAAATGATTGCCATGGGCTGTGCATGCACACAATGGCCCCTACTGCATGTTTGGGGGGGGGTTTAGAGAATCTCATGAGATTCTCAAAAAAACCCAGCAAGATCTCATGAGATGTTGCCAGGGTTGTATATCACAAGAGTCTCACAAGACTCCCCCAGTGGGGGAGAGAGAGCTCAAACTGGTAAGAGCATGTGCTTTGCACGTATAAGGTCCCAGGTTCAATCCCCAGCATCTCCATCTCAGAATCCCTGGTAGCATGCCTGGGGGAGGCCTCTGCTGGTGGTTTGCTGGGGTCTCAGACAGCATACATTTATTTCTGGCTGTAACATCTTTGTATTACATCTAGTTTTCATGATATTTGTCAAAATTGTATCTAAGACCTCAAGGATCATCTTTGCTAATTACCAGAATGATTTAATAAAGACTATGTTTTAAACCTGAATAGCATCTTCAGAGAATGAGCCTGTGTCAGGGATTCTCTTATGTTTGCCACTGTAGTACAAGATGTTGTTGTGATGCCAATTGGCCAGCAGAAATGACGCTCATATATCATTCTGTGCAGTAACCACCCCAACCCCTCTCCCTTACTTGTTACTGGGAAGTTGGAAGTATCTGCTTAGGAAAGAGCCAATAAGGGACTCTCTTATGTCCTTTGTCACAGTGCTGCAGGATGCAATTGTGATGACAATTGGCCAGTCTGGATGTGAGAACCATGTCTCTTGATTGCTGGGATGCTATCCCCTTGCCCTCTGTATTACTGCCTAAAGTTCCAGTTATGTCCCTTCTGTACCCACCTCAGGGCTGCCCAGCATTGGTCCTGGAAATCTGGAAGCATGCAGTAAGAGAGACCAGTCACATCTCTATCCCAGCCAGGGTGTATTTGAAATGTCAAGCCAATTAGCCAGAGAAGATAAATGTCAAGCCAGTTGGCCAGAGAAGATATCTGTCCTCTCTGCTGTTTGGCACAGGGTTCAGTCTGGGTGGGCACCCCAGGTGCGTGGGGGTGTCCATGAACTTGCAGAGAATGTCCCAGGAGGATGTTCGCGCAGCACCTCAGGTGCATGGGGATTGGATTTATGTAGCTAGCTGAACTCTTGCACTGAGCTCTAGTGTACGCGCACGCACGCACGCACGAGAGAGAGAGAGTCTGAGAAAATGCTCTGACCAAAGCCAGAACTGACCATAGGCAGAGAGCAGGCCCAAAGAACAGCAGCTTATATCTGCCTTCTATGCCCGCCTTGAAGCCACTACTGATTGGTCTCGTAAAGATGGAAGCATGCAGTAATTGGTCAGGGTTCATGTGTCTGTCAGTCTCTTGGGCTGCTCCCCCTCCCTTCTACAGCCCCCTGCCATGCCAGTCTCTGAATGGCATTGCATGTGCTATTTACCTGAATAATGAAAGTCTTCAAGAGGAAAAATTCAATTGCTTATCAAATTTGGATCCTTCTTGTTTCAACTCTACTTTTAAGATGCATTAAAGTTCTATTTGTTAGCTGTCCTTGGATTAACAATGTAATCCTCCACCTGTTTTGCACTAGGGCTAGAAGTCATTAATGCCAGTGTGTGTCCCATTCATCTCAGTGGGACTTACACAGGTTTTATAGGCATGCCGGTGTGAAGTAGGTGTGAAGCTGTTATTGTTGATTGTTATTGTTATCGTTTCAGCAATGTGCCAGGCACTGAACAATTGTGATAAAAAAGAACAGGTCCCTGCCCTGGGGGGCTTACAATCTAAAATGTACAAGGAATAAAGATACTAAATAAAGCTAGATGTAAAGCCATGGATGCGACAAAGAGATAGAAGACCAATGTATCTAGGGCTATCTCCTGGTCTGGAAGAGAGTTAAGAAGATATAAGCAGAGATTAGCAGAGACATGGCTGTGCCAATTGGTGTCTACAGACAGACATGGGACTGGCCAACCTGGAGCTGCTCTGGGAGTGCACCTCCATGTCTGCCTGTGTCCAGCCCCATGTGGGTCCACTTTAAATGGGCCTGGAGGCTGCTGTGGCCCACAGTCCGTCCATGCAGCATCCTCCCACACCATAGAGTTACAGGCGAATTGCCTGAAGCTCTTGGCTGCTGCTGCAGCCCTATAGTGTTTCCCGGGGCAACCCCCAGCCAAGAGTGAAACTGTAGAAGCCATCTGACAAGCAGTAGCAGGCAAGCTGCCAAGCACTTTGGGCCACTGCCCCAGTTTTGCCTGGCCCACTCTGCTGGCAGCACGCTGGGATGTTCTGGAGCACTGCCCGTGGGGCTGCCCTGGAGAAGGGACAGCCTGCGCCGCCTCTGCTCTGCTGGCGCCTACACACCTGGCAGGCTACCTTTAGATGGACGGGCTTCCTGCGGTGCGGAGTAGCAAAGGCGGGTCTACTGTCTGAAAATTAGAGGTGTGCACCAGGGACCCATGTTGTCTTTGTTATAGTTTTTCATTTTTGTTATTTAAATCTTTTGTTTTCATTTTTATAAATATCAAAATTTCATTTTTGTTTTTGATTTCGTTTTTTATTTCCTTTGGTTTCAATGGGAAACACATTTTCAGCTGTAACTTTTGTGTTTTTTATTATATTTGGATACACCATAGGGGGATTGTACCTCCAACATAAGGCATTAAGTGAACCAAATTCCAGAAAGATTGGATAAAGGAATCTGATTGTATAAGCAGTTGAATTATGCTATTTTGCAAAAATCTGCATATACATTCCTGGCTGTAACTTCTTTGTCTCCCGTATAATGTGGATATAACTTGGCAGGTTTATACACCTCCCCATTTTTACTGTCTTTATCAACTTTAAGAAGAATTGGAAAAAGGATCCTGGAGGTATAAGCAATTAACTTATAAATGTATGTCTGACTGTAACATCTTTGTAGTCCAGTCAATGTACATGAAATTTAGCAGGGTTGTATCTCACATGTTCGGGATCTTCTCTGCCAAATATCAGAATATATTAAAGGGTTCCAATTTTATATGCCTGCACAGCATATGCAGGGAATGAAGCCTATGCCAGGTATGCTCTTATGTGTCACTGTAGCATAAGATCAGTTTGTGATGCCAATTGGCCAGCAGAAATGTCATCCAAATATCCTCATTCTGTGCTGTGACCACCCCAACATTTCTCTCCCACTTGTTACTGGGAAATCAGAAGCATCAGTTTAGGAAAGAGTCAATAGAGATTCTCTTATGTCCTCTGTCACAGTGCTGCAGGATGTGATTGTGATGGTAATTTGCCAGCCTGGATGTTTAAACCATGTCTCCTGATTGCTGGGATACTATCCCCAAAGCCCCAGTTACGTCCCTTCTATGCCCACCTCAAAGCCACTATTTGATTGGCACTGTAAAGCTGGAAGTATGCAATAATTGACCAATGAATGTGTCTGTTAATCTGTTGGGTTGCTCCCCACCTCCCTCCTATAGCCTCCGTCCCCCTGCCATGCCAGATGCCTGCTTCTGACTGGCACTGCATGTGTTGCTATTTATCTAAATAATGGCCTTCAAGGGGACAACTTCAATTGCTTATACAATTGGGTCCCTTTATCCAATTGTCCTGTAATTTGGCAGAGATGACAGGTAAGGTGTGTGATAAAGTTCTGCCAAATTACTTATAAACAGGATGGAATATAAAAATGTTACAGCCAGAAATGTATTTTCAAGTTAATAGCTTATAACATCAGGACACTTTATCCAATGTTTCTGAAATTTGGCAGAATTGGTACACTAGTGGAGGGACATAATTTTTTCAGGTTTTATGTAAATTGAATGGAAGATATGAAAAGGTGTAGCCAGGAATATGCATGGATTGTTTTGTAAAATTGGAACTTTCAATTGCTTTTAAAATTGGTCCCCTTTATCCCATCTTTTCAAGTTCTGGTACACATAGTGCTCTCCATTGGTGGTACCATCTTCCCAAGTTTCATCAGAAATGAATTAGAAACAGAAAAGGTATAGGCAGAAATACATTTTTCAGTGTTTTCCCATTATTTCAAAAACTAAAATTCATTTTTTGTTGTTGTTATTATTATTAGTCATTTTCATTATTACAATGACAAAAACAAAAATCACATTTTTCATTTTAGTTATCATAATAACAAAACCTAGATGCACACCCCTACTGAAAACAGCCAGTGTCCCTGTTGGATATGAAGCTGAGACAAGTGCCTGCTGAAATTAGCAGACTTGTTGAGTCCAAATGATTTGACCCCAAACAAACAAATTGAGTATCAAAACAGTATCCAACTGTCCTGTGTTCGATTACCTGTTTTCATCTTTTGATGACGTTTGTTCTTTTGATGATGTTTGTTCAGTCCATTTGTTTCAGTCATTTGCTTGTTCGGTTCCAGTTTTCACCCCACCCCATTCTTATTGTTATTTGCAGAAAAGATCAAAAGAATGAACAAGCAAAACCAGAAATGACCAAAACCTGAAACAAATAAAACTGAAAACAAATAAAAGCAAATTAAATAACTGAAATTGCAAAAACTCAAGCATTGTGATGGAATGTCATTCGATTTGACTACAGCGTACTCAAAATTGTGTGTGTGTGTGTGTGTACACTTCTGTTTCAGTCCTAGATCAACTGTTAAGCATCAGCTTTGTTTCACTGGCAGCTATAGAGACTGCCAGGTGAGAAGTACCTTTATAAAGTACTTCAAATCTTTAGTGCTCAGCACTGTATCCCCAGGGGCCACTGTAGAGCTTTTAGAAACAAATCTCATTTAGAGAGTTTGACAGGATTAGTTGGTTTCCTCCTCAGACAGATGGAGTTAACCAAGGATAATCGGGTCACTCCCCACCAGCATAATGTAAGGACTGACTTTTCATTTTCTGGTACAGGGAGGAGGGGGGGGAAAGTAACTCATCAGGATCTACTGAGTTATTCTTTAAATAGTTCAAAGTATACATCTTCTCAGGAGGGCTAGCTATAAATTTGCTCAAACTGCACTTCCTGCCCTCAAATTTCCTGTGATTTTGTGCTAGAGCTGGATATAATGTTGATTCCATGGATAATTCTGACATTTTTATTTTGAATTGGAAACTCAATATCTAATTTTCCTGCAGAAGATACATTCAGCCATTTTACATTTTGGTTTCAGAATTTTCTCACCCATCAAAATAAATCCTTTCTTGGCCACCCCAGATGCTGTGGGAGCATTATGGGTAATAGTCCTCCTCCCCCACATAACTCCCTTTCTTCTCTGCATCTTCTGGTTCTGACCCCTGCTCAACCAGTTCTCAAGAGAAATCCTGAACCTGGCCTCCCACTGGATGGGTCAGAGAAGTGGTGTCATAGCAAGGAGAACCCATGCAGGACACAAGGCAAAACCAGACAGCCGCTGCCTAGACAGCGTCTGCACTTGCTCTGCTAGAGGCAATTAAAGTGCATGGAGATCCCAACCAGGCACCTTAAAAGCTTTGAGGATGTGTCTATGTGAGTCTATGGCAGGGCCCCAATCTCTATTATTTTAACACTTGTAGCAAGGAGAGACAATAACAGGGCAACCACTACAGTAATTCTGTGCCAATAGAGAATCACTACATGCAGGTGAGATCTGAAATAACAGGACAGAGGAGAATATATGTATTATTATTATTATTAATAATAATTATAATACCCGCAATTTGATACTGGTCCCTCCCCAGGGGGATTACAATCTAGGATGATGGACAAGTGAGGGGAAGATGATGGAGAGGGGAACATAGGGGGAGAGAAGGATTCTCAAAATTGAGAAGTTGCAGGTGCACATACTTGACTTAGTTGCAGGGGAGAAGAGATCTTCAAATGATAGGCCAACAGAAATAGCATTAATGAGCACTAGCTTATGGGGATGAGGAGCTAGGGAGAGTCTGATGGAAGAGGTAGGTTTTTTATGAGGGATTTGAAGATTGGGGGGGGGGGGGGGTNGGGGTGTATGTAATTTTGTAGCTATGTCTTACTACATTCAATTGGATGTATTAATTGTTAAACATTTAAGACTCTTTCCACTTAAGAGGTTTACCTGATTGAATTATTTGCTTTATTTCAGACTGTCTGAACGTGAGCTAAGATATCTTGTGATTGACGACTTTACAACTACACCAAGAGGTGGGTTTTCTGTTCGTGTTGGTCTAAGACCCCATCGTTTTGCAGCATGAACAATGACACAGATCTTTGTTTTACATTTGACTGATCAACTATCAGTGGCCAACTCCAAAGAAATGATGCCTTTTTTTCCTAATGGAGCTCCTTGTGTTGAATGTTTTGTGTATTTTGACAATCATTTTAAATGAGATGCTGAACATGTTGACTTGACCTTACAGTTGGTGGGTTTGTGAAAGGGCACCAACACTTGAATGGAAGCAGAACTCCACACTGAATTTGCCAACATCTTTGTACAGATGTTTAAATTTTTCTGAAGAAATTGTCTTACTGACAGCATCGCCTAACATATTAAAGAGGGAGGCATGCTGAGCAGATGCTGTAAAATGAGCTTATTACAGAGCATTTTTCTATTCTCATATATTACATTTGGGGTTAGCAACTGCCAGGAACATTTACTGCATAATATGGTGGTAGGTATAATTCTATCAATTATAGCAGATCATTCATTTTCTGAGGATTCTGGTTTTTGCTTTGTCCAAGATTATATTGAAGGATTTATAGGATTCACTAATCCATAACAACCACAGGCACAACTAAAAACACAAAATTGTTGATTTTACCATAGCATTTGTATCATAATTTTCTACAAAAATATCATGGAACACCAGACTGCCAATGGAATGATCCTGACCACACAAAACTACCATTGGCTTCCAGATGTCTGAAAAGGAAATATGGAGCTGGACCAGTTTCCATACTTTCCATCATTTGGTTGAACAGCTCTTTGCAGAAGTGTCCTTCAGAACTGCAGGACCCCGTAGGGCCCTATGCAAGAACTGACCCCCCCGACCCCCACCTCATCCACAGAACAAGGTCCTCTGCAACTGCACCATCACACACACAGATGTCCCTAACTCCCTGTTGACTCTTGTGTGTGCTATTTAAATTCTTTTGTGTACAATGATTGTGCTTCTCTAGGCAAAAATGGGCCGTTATATGGCAGATAGCCAGATAATGCAAATGTGGAACAACTCTATTGACTTCAGTGGAACCAGACTTATAAATTATGGAGGATCCAATTCCAGACCTATTAATTATGCCACACTTTTTCAATGGGATTTCCTCCATTTATCTCAGTGGAAGTTTTTGGTTTTTTTTCAGTGGTACCAGAGCTGGACTCTAAATCTCTGAGTTTATGGGTGTGTGCCCACGTTACCATTCCAGGGGAAATTAATGAACATGAAAGGCAGGGTGCAAAATCCTACCATGCCTTTTGTGATTGAAAACGACGAGAGATGAGTTAAATGATGCTTTTAACCATGTGCCCACATTCAAAGCCTCACGTTACTTTCCCCACCAAGATTTTGCTTTTTATTATTTTCCTGGTGTAGTACCGTGAGCAAGCAGCCAGTATTCCTATGTGTTTGTATGCTGTTGAGCTGTTACTAACACCTAGGCTCCAATAACAATAATTGTGTGCTTGGAGATATGCAATCAGATTTTTGCCTCACATGCTTTATTATATATCATCTGTAATTATTTATCATTTAGTGTCTACACTGCAGGCCCCAACCTAGACCAGGCTTCCATTGTGCCAGGTAGTAAATGCCCGTTCAAGTTAACATGAAAATATCCTTATCCAGTGTGCAGGTTACCACTTGGTAAGATTACAACTGGGATAATTTGCCTGTGGTTAAAAGCAATTTGTGTGAGTGCTTCTACCAAGGGGTTAAATTATCTTTTGGTGACTGTAACCCAGTGGCAGTAGCCTCACAAACGGTGTGTGGTAATCCCCCTCCAGCATGTAAAGAACCACACACTAATCCAAAAACATACAGGAGGCCAACAGAGCTGAAATGGATAGTTAATTCCATAACCGTGGCTAATAACCAGAATTCTGGATAGCTAATCAGTTAACTGATCAGTAAAAATACACCGCAGCAGTTAAACAAGTGACCAAAATACTAATTGATACCATTTTACCATTACCACATAACCTATACCATTTTTCTACATTCCAGCCTTTCTGGTTTACTTCCAGACCAACAGAAAAGCTGCATCCAGCAGATTTGAACCAGGTATCCAATGGGAAATTGAGTTAAACTTGAAACCAGAGTCTGGCAGGAGATAAACAGGAAAGGAATTATGGGCAAATGGAACTAACCAGTAACTCTGGAATGGATGGGGAAATGGCAATGCGGTAACATGATAAACAGCGCAAAGTGGAATATGGTAAATGGTTAAACTGTCAAATAATAAACGGATATTGCTTGGTAGCCTATTGTTGATGCAGATTGGTTATTGAAAATATGACAGTTACCAGTTACTGCATGATTAACCACTTCAGCTCTAGATGCTATAGCTTTATAGGGACATCTGTTAATTAATACTGGTGTAATAAGCCTATGGCAATTTTAGCAGACCAGCATATGTGTGGGCCGCAAAGAGATGGCTTCACTGAAGCCAAGTTAATAAGAGGTCAAAGGAAAGAATCCCTTGATAAAGAACCGATTTGTGCTTCCAGAAACTGTACATGATTTCAGAGGAGTATTAATCAGCATTATTTATTTTCTTGCAGCAAAATACTGACACCTTCATTTGAGCTAGGATGTAAACTGTGCTCGATGTGATCCCTTTTTGAGCCAAACCACCACTTGAAGAAATTTATTGCTCTTGTATACACAGATGGGAAAGAAATGATCTCTTAATTAAATGTAGTAATCAATTCCTGGGATCATACTTTAGGAAGCCAGACAGTTCAGTAATTCTCATCAATTTGACAAGAGCAACCAAAAAAGGTTTGTAATGGAAATTGTATTAGTTGTCCAGCTATTTTAAATTTTCTTCCCCTTTTCTTGTTCACAAATCCAGACCTTGTCCAAATCCTGCTATTTCTTCGACCACAATGGATAAAAAAATCCAGCCGTTCTCTTTTTGTAGTGAGAACTAAACCACACTCCCATGCTCTGATGATCTGCCATCCTGATACCTGCAACCTACCTGTAAAATACATTTGTCTCCTCAAAATACATTTACAAAAATTAACTTCTTTACATGTTGATTTGAGGATGTGATACACGGTGCCTTTAGACAGACAGCAGTCCTGCCTCTGCTCTACCTCACCCCCAGTTGGCCTGTCTGTTTAAAGTCCAGATGTGCGGGCAGAGCAGAGGTGGAGCACACTGTCCCTTCTCCGCTCTAGCCCTGCGTATGGTGCTCTGGGACATCCAGGAGCCTGAAGTGGAGTTGCTGTCTCTCCACTCAGCAGATGGCCACTGCAGCTCCGCTCTCATCCGGGGGTTGCCCTGGGCAACACCATAGAGATACGGGCAGCAGCCTAGAGCATCGGGCGATCCGCCCACAACTCTCAGGTGGGGGGGAAGAGGGCACCACGCAGGTGGACTATGTGCCATGGCAGTCACTGGGTCTGTTTAAACCCAACTCAGCCGGGGCTGCAAGCTGATACACGTTGGGGTGCACCCCCGAACCTGCTCCAGGGGTGACCAGCCCCACATCCATCTGAAAGCACCCAATGTCTTTGAATCCTTCCCTTGGCCCCACTTGTCTATTTCATAGAGTTTAAACTTCCCATCCTGCCGTCAAGGCCCTACACATTTTTTTTCTGGTCTGCATCTCCCTTGCCATTGTCTTTTTTTTTATTACTCTATTTTTATGTCCTGTTTCTACTCTCTAATCCACCATGTCGCTCCCACTACATGCAGTGTTCTCCCTATACCAGTTTACTCGCGGCCTATTCTCACGAGCATACCATAGGCAGGATAGTTACTTTGGAGGAGTTCCTTTAAAGTAACTTCCTGTACATTCCTGTTCCCACGAGCAGGGACAAGCAGGAGTTAATTGGATTTTTCCCTCTCCCTGAGCTCCTTTCTTTGAAATTAGCAGTTTCTTGAGCATTTTGTTTTCTAATTGTGGAGGGCAGGAAGCTAGAGAAAACAAAAGACAAAATGATGAGGGTAGGGCTGTAAATGAGGCAGCAGAAATGCATTTTCCTACTCCAAGTACAAATTGTAAAATCTAACAAGGTAGATAGCACCCGCCCCACTTTAACAACTTCTTTGTTAAACAAGTATTTCCTCTTTATTTTTGCTTTAACCTCTCCCTGCTCATGGGAACAAAGAGGAGATTAAAACAAGGCAAGAGGTTTTTGCTTCCAAAAATGTCTGTGTGAACAACAAGCCTTCAGATGTTCAAGACTCTCAAAAAGACTTGCTGTAACCTGCACAAGACATTAGCTGAAGACAATAGTTAAAAGCAGTCGTATCCTTCTCTCTTGGCTACTAGTGCACCCTGTCTTTTCTGCTCTCTTTTCACATTGCAAGCTCTTCCAGGCATGTGTTAATTTTGTGTCCTGTACAGCTTCCAATACAATGTCAGAGCTTAACATAAATAACTAATATTTTGGAATTGCTGTGTCATTTCCAAAGTATCTTCACACTGTGGAACAGCAGTTCTCTACAAAGTTTTCCAAGAATATTGAAACATTTTAAAATATATTTATTTATTTAAATTTATATCTCACCTTATCCTTAGGGGTTAAGGCAGATTACAACACACAAAAGTATAATAAATAGATATTATAAATAAAACCATTAAAAATCCCCTAACCCCAAACTCCACAAGTCCTATCCCTGCCTGCCAAACACTTGGCTGAATAACAAGTCTTATATTGGCTCTGGAAAATGCTCAGACTCAGGTTTTGGCAAACCTCCAGAGAAGGGAGTTCCATAATTGCATCCTGCCTGGGGTAATTTATTTTTCTGAAACCAAAATAATGCAGCCTCACTCTAAAAAAAAGTTTTTAAAAAATCCCCACAAACCTGCTGTATGTATTTTTATATGTTGATACACTTACACAGTACTGATTAAAAACAATATTGATGCTAGATTATAGCAAAAGTTACCTCATGTACTGTTTTTTCTGACTCTTTGTCTTTCTAAGAAATCAGCAATTCTGCTTTTCTTTATCTGTTAAAAAGTCATAAGGATCCACAGATTAACAGTTTAGTTATTTAAAGAAGTGTTTGTTCCCATATGTCTTCTGAAGTGCTGCTGGTGATCTTTAATTTTGCTAAGGGAGATAAATAAAGAGTGTCTCTCAAAATATACATGCCTAAAATGGGAGGAAGGGAGAAGTGTGTGTATGAGTGAGCCCTGATCCACATTTTCCTTAATTCAACATAGAGATTAATCAGTATTAACAGCTCTCCCTGTTCTGCCCCAATTAAATTTACCTGCAAAAATATGATTTAAACAACACTAAGAAGTACTGTGTGATAAAGTGTTCTTAAGAGGTAGTAATCTCACAAGAGTTGAGGTTTGCACAGATGGAAGCACACTTCAGTTGACAGAAACAAGGCTGGTCATTTCAGAGTTTCCCATGAGTGAAAAAAGTAAATAGTTCTATGGAGTCACAAACACCTCCATCCTGTGCTTCCCTGTCTGACTGAGTTTTGCAGTATCGTAGCCTATAATATGAACATGAGGAAGTGAGCACTTGCATTCAGAAAAGTGGCTGCCTCAGCTTTCCCTTCAGGTTCTTTCCATTACCATGTAAAATTTTACAAGGCTTTTGAGCATGCTAATATACTGCATATCTACGATGCTTCCTTTATCTGCTGTAGGCAAACCAGCAGCCTAATGAGTTGTGCAGGCACAAATGAATATTATTTATATTGATATAGTGTATATCTGGCCAGCAGTGGAAAACCCTTGCCCTCAACCCACTTTGGGTCTACTCCCTCCACTTCATCCAGCCTGTTGGAGTTTCCCCCACTGCCCCCTTTCATACGGCCCACCTTCTGTAGTTACCTGGTCTGCACAGTGAGTGCAGGCAATCGCTCACAGATGGGCTGCTGAGAGGAGCGCTCTGATGGGCTTTCCTAGCCCTGTACATAGCACTCTAACTGGCCCTGCACTTCTGTGGAGCACTCTGACACTCCTCTCCACGCACAGACTGCTCCCTTGGGTAGGTTATTCAGAAGTAGGAAAAGAATGCCCCTATGTGCTCCCCTTCAGTTTGTATTTTGAAGTAACTGTTTTGGGTAACGTTTATCAGTGTGAGGGTAGTGACTCGGTTCAGTGATCATCTAGGTGAGGGTGGACTAGATGACCCTTGAGATCATTCCAACCCTAAAATCCTATGAACTAGGATTTGATCCTAGGATTAATGCCTTAAGGGTGAAAACAGACACGACACTAACCACCCTTTAACCACCCTTGGTGGTCATTTATGCATGTTTCAGGGCTGCATAGGGCACCAATACAGCCCTGGAACATGCATAAATAACCACCAAGGGTGGTTAGCATCATGTCTGTTTTCACCCTTAGTGAACACACAGGAGACATGGTATCGGTCCTAGACAATGTCATGCTTGGGCAGTTTATTGCTTCAGCACATCTACAATATTCAGAATTCCCACATCATTTGTCCCATTAGGCTTTGCACTTTAGCCCTAAGGTAATGCATATACAGTGAAAAAAATCCCATTCCTACACTATGGGCACTTTCCCGTGATACTTACCGCACATGATTTGCCTCAGGGAAAGAATCTGGAAGGCAAAGCATGCGCAGGGTTTGTAATGTGGGAGTGCCCCCCTGCGCATTTTTGCCAATGATCCTGCAGAGGATTTCAAAGTAGGAAAATCCAGCTCTGCAATCCTCTGCAGGAGGATAGCTAGAAAAAATGCGCAGGGTGTATGTGTGTGTGTGTTGATACCATGTTACAAACCCCGTGCATGCTTTGCCTTCTGGATTCTTTCCTGGAGGCAAATTGTGAGTGGTAAGTATCATGGGAAAGTGCCCTGTGTTGGAGTCTAAATTCGATGTTATCATTCAGGAAAAGGATATTGGAGTCACTGGGGATAGTTCATTGACAACATCGATTCAGTCTGTAATAGTGATGAAAAAAGTAAACAGAATGCTAGGAATTATTGGGAAAGTGATAGAAAATAAAACAAAGGATATCAGAATATCACTATATAAATCTATGGTGCGCTCATACCAGGAATATTGTGTGCAGTTCTGGTCACCCCATCTCAAAAAGGATATAGTAGAACTGGTACATTCTACAACTAGTAGAATGGCTTCTGTGTGAGAAAAGGCTGAATAGGTTAGGAATCTTCACTTTACAGAAGAGACGGTTAAAGTGGGATATAATTGGAGTTTAAAGAACTGTGAGCGGTGCTGAGCAAGAAAATAGGGAGCTGTTATTTACCCTTTCTCAAAATCCTAGAACTAGGAGACACCGTATGAAATTAAATCTGGCAGCAGATTTAAAACAAGTAAAGGGAAGTACTTTTTCACTGAATGAACAGTTAACCTGTGGAATTCATTGCCAGAGGAAGTTGTGAATACCAATAGCATAACTGGGTTCCAAAAAATTTTTTGATAACTTATATAGGATAGGTCTATAAATGACTATTCATCAGGTATATCAGGGGATGTGACCTCTGACTGTAGTAGACTGAGAATGTACAGGACAGAATGGCTCACTCCATTACAACCTGCTGTATACTTCTTGGAAGTGACAAAAGTTGGCCACTGTCAGAGAGAGGATACTGGGCTGGATGGACTCTTGGTCTGACCCAGCATGGCACTTCTTATGTTCTAATGTACTGTGGGCTTTTTATGCCCCATTTCAGTCAGCTGACTTGTGACAGCAAAGCACCATCATTCACCTCAGTTGAGAGGTTCAATTGTCTAGCAGCAGAAGAGCCAAGAATTATCCACTGCAGGACGACCTCTCCCTGCTACAACACTCCCCTTTAAAAAGTGGGCAGCTTCATTTAAAAGTGCCCTGAGCTATGTATGATATAAAAGGATGGGGCTGGACGAGTAGCATTAGCTGAGTCACCATGAAGCATTTAAGTAATGTCAAACTATGCACCAGCTTGCCAGATGTGAAAGACGGAGGCAGGACTAGAAAAATATTTTATTTATTTATTTATTATTTTAATTTTTACCCTGCCCTTCTCACCAATGGGAGGAAGAACTCTATATTGAGAGTGTTCTAGATTTTTTTTATGACAAACTCAATTGCTCAAACTTAGAGTCTTTAAGAAACAGAGTAATTTCAGACATGACAGGCCTCCTGGCCCACCACACTGAACCCTGGACTGGGATCTGTCTTGGATCCCAGTCTGTGATCAGGCCGTCCGTCCTTTAGACACACCAACCTGATCTCTGAGGGGGATTGGGGGGGCTTCACGGCACGACGTGCAGGCACTCTGTCCTGCCCCCCCCCCACTCTCCCTCGGCTGGCCGCCCATGGGAAGACGGGCAGGCGTAGTGGCCAATGAGGCCGCTGCGCCCAATTCCGTCCCATGGTTGGGACCCGATTCCGGGATGGCGCTGGTGAGCAGACGTTTGCCGTGGCCATTGCCAGCCCCATCCCAGATTGTGGACAACCTAACCACGATTCTGGAGGTGAGACCAGCCTCACCTCCAGAACCATGGTCAATTTGATCCCGGCTGGGTGTTCACTGTGGTGAACATCTGAAGGGGAGCAAATAGACGTTCATGAGATCACTGCCACCACACGGGATCCACTGTGATTCAGTGTGGTGAACAGCGATCTCGTAATGTCTGAAAATAACTACAGTAACAAGTGAAGGGAACAGGTGGTACAAGGCCTTTAAAAGGAAGCAACATATTGAAAAAGTGAAACCATCTGCCACTAGGTAGCACAGTGTAAAAGGTATTGAATAGTGCTGTGCCGAGTAGCAGATTTTCGACTTGCAAGTAATCCCCGTAATTTTGAGCAGCCCTATCAGATGCCCGAGGGATCGTATGAGCATTTAACAGGCTGCTTGATATTGCAGAGATCTCCATGAGTAGAAGCATGCCACCCACCCCAAATTACAGAGCAGCTGCAGGGGAGCTCTGGGCAGCGACAGAGGAGCGACAGAGAGTTCTGGGCAGTGGTGGGGAACCTCAGGGGGACTCTGGGAAGCAACAGGTTGGCATGCTCCAGGGATGAGGGAAGCCCAGGTTTACTATTTAAAGCAAACAGCCAAGCTCACTGAGAAGATGAGCCTGTGCAATGGGCTTTAGGGGAATGTAGTTTCTCAGAAGACTCTTTCTGGCTTAAAAGGCTTCTTCACCTCCCAGACTACATCTCCCAGAATGATGTGGACCATGGGAGGTCATCAGTTATCTTTGACCTCCCCCACAGTTTGGGACATACAAAATTGAATAACAAAGAATGTCAGTTGGAAGTCAATAGAGACATCACAAAGTCAGTTGGAAGTAATGGCCTTTGTGAATGCCAAAGCCCTTAATGGGCAACAAATCAATAAAATAGCAGATGCTTATCTGAAACAAAGGGACTGGGGAGAAACTGAAATGCCAAAGAAGGGGTGGGAGTGCAGGACTAGAAAAGGCCAGGATGGGAGGGAAAGTTAAACTCCAATTATAACCCACTGAGAGTAACTGGAAAGACAGAAGAGAGTAGAGATGGGGATGGAATGATAGGTAGGAGGCCACCAGGAGTGGCTGGAATGAAGGTGGGCTGGGTTTGAATGATGGGTAAGAGGCCAGCAAGAGCAGCTGGAATGATGGGGACCTGAGTTGAATGACAGATAAGAGGCCACAGGGAATGACTGAAATGACAGGGGACTGGATGGAATGACAGGTAGGAGGTCTCCAGAAGTGGCTGTAATTGCAGGGTGTAATAATGGGTAAGAGGCCATCGGGAGTGGCTGGAATGATCCAGCCCTGAACCATTCCAGCTGCTCCCTGTGGCCTCTTACCTGCCATTCCACCCCACCCCCATCATTCAAGCTGCTCCTGGTGGCCTCATACCCATTATTCCTCCTGGCCCCAGTCTCATTCCAGCAGCTCCTAGTAACCGCCTACATGTCATTCCGCCCAGTCCTGTCTTTCAATTTCCTCTCTGTGTCTTCCTCCCTCCCCCACCATCCTGTCCTTTCTAGTTCCCTCTCCCCCACTTCCCTTCTTTGACATTTCAAATCTTCCCCATTCCCTTTCTTTCAGATAAGCATCTGCCATTTCATAGGTTTACTGCTCATTAATGCTATTGGCATTCCCAAAGCCCATTACTTCCAACTGGCTTTTGTCTTGCTGTTGTCTCTATTGTTTTCCAATTGGCGTTCAATTTAGTATGTCCCTGGTTGGGAGGAGGTCAAGATAATTGGTGACTGCTCCACTACATCATACCTTTAAGTACACCCTGACTATTTATTTATTTATTTTATTTTATTTAAAAAAATTAATATTCCACCCCTCCTGCCTCAGACAGCTCGGGGTGGCTCACAATATTAAAAAAAATATAAAACATCAATAAAACATCATAGTAAAATAAAAATAACCCATCTCCCCCAACCCACCCCACCCTGCGATCTCCTTCTCCAAATGCCTGGTGGAACAGCAAGGTCTTACATAGCTGCCGGAAGATGAGCAAATGCAGGCAGAGGTGGACCTTCTCTGGGAGGGAGTTCCACAGCAGTGGCGCAGCCAGAGAAGGCCTTCCTCATGGTGGTCATCCGCCAACAACGCGGAACCTCAAGTGGGACATTAAGCATCCATATTATATGATGGTAACTTGCACCTGGAAACATTTTTGTGACTGAATAATACTGGACTTTGAGTTAGGTATACTCCTGTTAAACAGCTAAAAGCATGATCCTTATGGTCTCATGCAGGCAAGACTCTCTGATGGACGAAGACCAATGGCTTTGTGTTGCACATGTCAGGCCTGAACAGAGCTGAAATGAGTACCTGCAAAAACAGGCATATCCACTGAGTTTCTGGTTCCTGAATCAACCCAACAACATTGGGTACCAATCAGTACCTGCTTTCAAACGAATTTCGGTAGCCAATGTTCTGGAATGTTGACTTCCAGTCCCACCGTAATGTTGACTTCTGGTACTGATTTTTTTTTACTTACAGTACCTATTTTTTGGTTTTACATCAGGGGTGGGGAACCTTTCCTGTCCTGAGGGCCACATTGAATATTAATATGGCCACATAGATGTTGGGGTCAGGGGTGCTTAACGGGTTTATTCAAGAAAAGGAGGGCCCAGATAGTGGCTCTGTGCTGTGGATCTGTCCCCTACCCTTGTGCGCATGCCCTCCCCTCCGCTCCATTATCCTGAGCTCAGTTTTTCAGTGCTCAGGAGTAGAGAATGGATCGAAGGGCCAGATCCAGGCACTGGAAAGGGGCCACATAAGAACTTACCAAGGGCCGCATTTGGCCTCTGGGCCTGAGGTTCCGCACCCCTGTTTTACATTCTGGAAAGTCAACATTCCCTTCCTGGAATGGTGACTTCCAGTCCTGATTTTTCGACTTCCGGTCCTGTTGTTTTTCCATCCTGATTTTTTTTTTTTTTTTTTTTTCCAGCTGAATATACCAATTGGTAATTGGGAAATAAAAAAAAATCTGTACCAGAAGGTATGCATTTTTGTTTAGTTTCTGGGTACCTTATTGGTAATTGAGTAGCCCATGGAGTACCCAAAATGGTTCTCAAAATTGTAGGTATTATCTGCAGGTAGCAAATCTGTTACCTGTTTCAGCTGTGGTTGACCTTACGCTGGGCCAGAAAGGGCCATGTGGGTCCTGCGTCTGCAGGGAAAAGGACCCTGAAAAATGTCATGGGTGGAGGAATGGGTCCTCCTCGGATAGGTGGGGACCAGATTGGGCTCCTGCACAAGCAGCAATGGCAGCTGTAATGGTGCTGTCCGCATGCCCCTTCCAGTCGGATCCTCCTTGTGAAAGCCCCAGCCAGAGCCAGAGGGGCTTGTAGTTCTCAGCCTGGGACCCTTCCTCAGCAGTGGGGGAAGCAGTGCTCCCTCCCTCCCTCCCTAGTCCTGCCATAGTGCAATGCCCGTATGGCTTCAGCTAGGACTTCCAGGAGGGAGGGGAAGGGGCACTTTTAGGAGGGAGTACAGTACCACACCACTGCAGCTGAGCAGCTGTCACTTGCGTGGAGAGGCCCCAGGCTTCTGCCCACCCCTACCTCAGGTCCCACCCTACACAGCACTGACCCTGAGTATCTCTTCAGATGAGATCTTTTATTGGGACAACTTCTTTGCTTTTGGAACACACAGGGCCTTTTACTTGCCATGCCACAGGGTCATTTGTTCAGGTTGGTCCAAAAAAAGATAGCATCTGAATTGCTTTCTCTCCGTCCCTTACATTTGGGACCAACACCACAACTCTGCTCATTTTAGAAACAGCCATAGTTCTGCTGGCCCAAATTCCTTGTGGAACAGAGGGCTACTTCTGTAAACACCATCCAATACACTTACAGAAACACCCTATGCTGTTAGAAAGGAGAGTGTGTCAGCAGCAGAACTGATTCCACCCCAGACAAAAAACCTTTGGTTTAAGAAGCTCATTAAGGCGGCATTACAAATTATACTCAAACGTTAACATGACAGTAAATTGTATGTTAAGGCAACTTTGTTAAACATCAGACCAATCTATACATTTTTCTTTTCTCATTCATTAATTTAAAAAAATGACTTAACAGAAATTAAGCTGCCTAGGTGTGGTATGGTGACTGAACAATACTTACACATGATGAGGAATGTATGCAGCTTAGTTTCTATTGTCATAATTTTTTTTATTAATGAATGAGAAAAGAAAAAGGTATAGATTGGTCTGATATTTAATAAACTTGCCTTAACAAAGAATTTACTGTCATGTTAACGTTTGGTTTAAGAAGCTTGTTAAGGCGGCATTACAAATTATACTCAAAGGTTTTTTTGTCTAGGTAATTTCCCCTTCCGTTGAAACCTAATGGTTTCCTTAATCCGTACGCTGGCCCAGACACAAGAACACTGCAGGTACACACAGGCACTCACTCAGCCCCCTGCCACATCCCCCCACATGGAGCAACCTGTTTTTTCACAGGTTTTTCTGTGCAGGGATGGAGGTGCGTATTACGCAGTAGCGCTTTCATACAAGACGCACCCACCCGTGCCACTGTGTGGGTGCGCCTTGTGTAAAAAAGGTCACATACTCATTCACACACATGCGCTCTCTCTCACTCTCTCTCTCTCTCAGAGTACACACATGCTCTCATCTCACACATGCATCCAAACTGATCACACATACTCATCCATACACACATGCTCTTACTTCACACACTCATTCAAATTGATCAGTCACGCACACTAGACACACATGCTCTTTGCTCTAACCCCTCAAACACATACTCATTCACACACATATGCTTTCACCCCTCAGACCTCATTCAAATTGATCTCACACACTCATCCATACACACTACAACACACACACTCTTGCCTCTCTCACACACCCATTCAAATTGATCACAGACATCCACATCCACACACATGTTCTCGCTTCTCACACACACCTCTCACACATACACAAAGTGATCTCACACACTCATTCACATACACTACATACTCATTCAAATAGAAATCTCAGACACCCCCACACACATACTAGAACACACACACCTCTCACGCATCTTCTGATCCCTACCTTCATGTTCCTGGTCAGTGGCGACAGCAGCAGCAGCATTAGGCCAGCAACGCAGCAATAGCCAGAGAAGCGGGCAGCGAGGGGCAGGCAGGGGTGGTAATTCCTCCCCCCCCAGCTGTTGCTGCGGTGCCGGCCTGCAACAAAGCAACAACCGGAGAAGCGGGAAGTGATGGGCGGGGGCGGGTGGTAATTCCTCCTCCCCCCCCCAAGCTGTTGCCGTGGGAGCTGCCGCCACTTACCATTACCCCCCCCCTTCCATTTAAAGGGAGACCACAAACAATGCATTCATCAAAATGTTTTTTCTTCTATTTTTTAAACAAAACAAAAACACCACTGTATAAATACTAGTGACTCCCCTTCAATTTCAACATTACAGAAGCCATTGTTTCATCACATAATACACGGAGAGAGGAAGCTTCAATTGTAACACAAGTTTTGGTCGCCAACCGGAAGTGTTTGTTACATAGACTCCCATTGAACAGCATAGGCGCTGTTCAATGAAAGTCTGCAACCACCTTAACTATAGGGCCACAAATGTGGCCCTAAAATCTGTAGAATAATTATCTCTCCAACTGACACAGCTCCATCAACACAGAGGCTGTGAATGATCCAAGGCACAACTGTCCATATTGGATGTGTGTTCAGGGAATGTTGGGCTTTCTGTACCTTCAGTCTTGTAAGTTTTACAGGATGAAAACATTTCACACAGAAGCACAGGGGGGATGTGATGCCAATCAGAGGAAGAACTGGTTGTTTTTATTTTCTTACTGTCATCTGTAAAGTGCTTCAGGCATCAACATGCATCACCACTAAGAGGTGTTGGAGACTTTTTAAGGGTCGATTTTCATTTTGGTGCAAAGGGAATCGCAGCTATGAAGTGAGTTGCACATCAAATGCCTTTGCTTCAGACTTTAAACTGGATGCTCAGTGTTAGTTAAGGCAGCAGTAGCAATGCAGACAATCAGCTTTTTAGAAAAAAAATCTTCTTTTCACCAAACACAGAAGAAGGGGAGGTCACATTTCACATTGCAGCTCTATTTATGGACAGTTAATGAATGACACTGTACGGATCTTCGAGGCATGGGTAATATTTTGTGTACTTGCCTGTAGGCACGTGTGCTGTAGACCCAAGGTCGGGAACCTCTGGCCAGTAGGCCAAATCTGAACTTTGGCTTATTTTTATTTGGCTTCTTTCCAGTGTCTGGATCCGGTCCATGGATCCAATCCATATCTTCAGGCACTGAAAAAGTGACCTCAGGGGAAGGCAGCAGGGATGGTGGTATGCACTCAAGGTTAGGGGACGGATCACTTACATCAGGGGTGGGGGACCTCAGGCACAGGGACCAAATGCAGCCCATGGCAATTTTTTATGTGGCCCCTTTCCAGTGCCTGGATCTGGCCCTTGGTTCCAGTACTTACCTCCAATCACTGAAAAACTGAGGTTAAGGGAAGGGAACGAAGATGAGGGCATGCATGGAAGGATAGGGGACAGTTCCATGATTTGGGCCCTCCTTTCCTTGAGTGCATCCCTTAAGCACCCCCCACCCCAACTTCTGTGCAGCCCTCGGAGCTTGTGCAAGCTTTCAAAGTGGCCCTCGGAGGGGAAAGGTTCCCATCCATGATTTGGAACCTCCTATTCCTTCCTCCAACCTGAGCGCATATCCTTAAACATCCCCACCCCAACTCCTATCTGGCCCATGAAACTTGTACTAACTTTCACAATGGTCTGTGGGAGGGAAATGTTTCCTCATCCCTACTGTAGACTATGCAATTCATTTCTTTCATTTGATCTTTCATGTCTCCTTGTACACATAGCTAAAGGAACTACTTGGTTCTTCATGCATCAGGTTTTCAATAACTAGGTTTCTTAGGACTGCAGGTTCAAAACCTGCCACTGTGAATGCAGTCTTTTATTTCCCTTGGTTGGTGAAATGAATTCCTTGCAGTTTGTTAGTAGTAGTAGTAGTAGTAGTAGTTTATTAAGGCACTAGCTTTCACCATGGCCAATCACAAATAAATATAAAAAAGACAAATAAAACACAATACAAGAAAAGGGAGAATATCTCATAAGCTGCCCGGATGTTATACGTTTAACTATCTGAACCAAACCAAGGTTACAAAAACCAACTGCTTTTGATGCTTCATGCTAACACACCTGTACTTACAATATATCCCCAGATACCATGACTAAACAATTATGAGACTGCTTCCTCTCACATTCTTACAGGTAAGAATGCGAAGGATGCTACCAGCCTCATCTCTTTCTCTACGCATGTAGCCAGTAATAATTTAATTTTATGGCAAGGAGGGAGATGCTCCTTCCCTTTCCACAATGGCCAAATCTCTCTCATGTTCTCATATAGAGAACATTTAAACAAGGCATGTGGTAAATCTTCTATTTCTGGAGCCATACAAGGACAAATTTGCCTATCGTAGGGCTTGCCGCTGTAACATCCAAGGGTAACTTCAGATTTATATAATTGAAAGCGAAGGTGCACATAGTTCCTTCATAGAATTGGGTCCTTTAATTGATCTAAATAATCTTCAAATGTATGCTCTTGGTTGAAATGATGGAGGCATGGTGTAACTTTCCAAGAAGCCACTATCGCCATGTCTTCCTGCTTGGCTATATCAGCTGCTCTGGCAGAGACCAGGCTACTCTGTTGGGCTAAGTTTTTGCCCCCAAAGCATGAAGAAGATAGACTCATATTCTTCAAGTGAAGAAACATCTAAGCTAACCAGGGGTAATACAGTGCACCTTCACAATTCAATTCTTCCATTAAGCATTGGAAGGTCAGGGTTGTACTGCTCTGATTGCACAACTTAACCCAATATCTGAGGCAAGACTCCTTTCAATACATCCAATAGCCAGCATACCAATCTTGGCCCTTACGATTGCCCCAGGCGTACCTTGTGGAACCCTCAGCAAACTTCTTAAGAACTTGTTTTGGACTACTTCGAGATCAGCCAAGCTATCTGCCGGGATTATTTCAGTACCAAAAGCCAACAGCAACTGTACTTTGGCTTTAAAAACTTTCAGGACAGTAGAAACCTTAACATAGNCCCCTCCCACTTTCCCCGCCGGGATCCCCCCGGCACGTCTGTTGTGCCGTTACGGGGTGACCCCGGCGGGGAACGAAGCCGTTGGTGCCGGTACGGGGCCAACGGCCCACGTATCGTCTGAAAATACCCATAGAGAGACCTTGTTGCCAGCCTTAGTATCTAGTTAGCAGCTGCAGTAGCCTTCAATATAATTTGTTTTTTGTGTCTTTCCCATAGTCTGCTGCTGCTAAAGGTGATACCTAGGTAAACATATGAGTCTGTTTGTGAAAATTCATTTCCTCTTACATTCCAGAAATATTGATGGGTTTTTTTCCCCCATAGCCATAATTTGTGATTTGGCAAAATTTATGCCTAGCTTGTTTCATCACAATACTCAATCAAATTTTCTAGCTGATTTTGTAGGCCTCTTCTAGTCTGCGACATTAAAACAATATCATCCGCATATAGCAGGACTATAACCACCCGATCTCTGACCTTTGGTGGGTGACCCTCTTTGCTTAGCAATTTTTTGTATAAGGTCACCCATATATATGTTAAACAATAGGGGTGCTAGAACACAGCCTTGGCTGACTCCTTTTAGAACTGGAATAGGTTTTGACAAATTCCCACGGGCTCCTAGCCTTATTCTAGCTTTATTGCCAGTATGACTCTGTATTAGTAAGGCTAGTAGGTCTTCGTTTATACACAACTGGTGCAATTTGCACCATCGTTTCCCTCTCGAAACCAAATCAAATGCCTTTTTCAGGTCAATAAATTATAAGAACAACTTCCCGGCCCTTATTTTTGTATATTTGGCTGTAACGTGAGAGAGTATAAAACAATTATCCATCGTGGAACAATTTTTACGGAAACCAAATTACTTTTCTGGGACCGAGTCTTGGCCATAGGCCGAGTTTTCCAAATGCCTGAGAAGAAGTTTGGCCTACATTTTCGTCAGAACTGGCAATAGACTTATAGGTCTGTAGCAACCTGGGTCTCTGGGGTTGCCCTTCTTGAATGTCGGGACAATAGTACTTATGCCCCATCCCCAAGGGACCCTCTTTGTTTTCTTTATCTGGGTAAAATAATTAGCCAACAAAGGTAACCACCAGTCTGTGCTAGCCTGTAAAATTTCAGGAAATATATACTCGTAGCCAGGTACTTTGTTACACTTTAATGTTTTAATTGTTTCAATAAGCTCAGCCCTACTCACATATGGATCAAAGTCCCACACTCCATTCAGCTGTGTTGGATCGATTGGGGTAACCATTTCAGCTTCGTCCTCAGTATCATTATAGTTATAAAGTTTGTCAAAAAAAGCAGTCCAGATTTCCTCCTCTATCGGGGGTGCTGATCTCCTTAAGTTAGGATTTAATTCATAATTAACTATGGACCAGAATTGTCTTGAGTCTTTCATAATTGCAGCAGTCTCTAATTTAGCCCATATCAAAGCTATATAATGGGACTTTTTGGTTTTAATTAAGATCTTATATTTGCGCCTTTCAGCCAAGTACTCGTTCCTAGAGACAACCGAGTATACTTTTAGCCATATCACCTTGGCTCGAGTAAGATTGCCCTTTGCTATCCTACACTGCTTGTCATACCACTTGCTAACTTGGAGACTTGCGTGACCAACCACATGAGACAAAATATTGGTGTCTAATATAGTTGTGATTGTATCAAGGTCCCTACTTAAGAGGTCTATATCTTCCTCTCCTCCTACCAAAATACACTCTCTTAAAGCAAGAAATTCTTGGCCCCATAATGGATCCAAGGTCTCAGCAATGTGGGAAGTAGTCCATCTGATATGAGTCCTGAAAGTGCTTCCCCTCACTGTCCTCATTTGGTTCATATTCTGAACAGTTGTCTTGGGTAGCTTGATATCAACACTTAAGACCATACGATCACTTTCTGGCCGCACCACTATCCTAAATCTTTCAAAATTTCCCCAATATCGTATAGGCAGTGCTATGTAATCAATCACACTTCTCCCTGTGGAGTTAATAAAGGTGAAATCGCCTTCCGGATCTCCATCCCACTGCCATTAAGCACAGCCATGTCACATGATTGCAGCATTTTTATCATAAGGGCCCCAGACTCATTTCTCACCACATCCCTATTCTTCCTCTCAGGAAGAATGGAGACTGGAATGTTAGAATAGGCCCCAACTTAGCCAGTGATCTAAGTTCCAGCCCGAACACCTTAGGCAGTTTGTTGTAAATGAATCTGTGGCAGAAAACTTTTAAAAAAAACATCAGCAGACACCTGCTTGTTAAAGTACCGAATCACACTTTTTGTAAACAATAAAGATTTGTTCTGATGCTTTTGGGAAAAATCTTTCCTGCCCCCTATGTTGTTGCAGAGGGGCTGTGCTCCAGTTGTATGCTTGGCTTGCTGTCTCAATTCCAGAGGTATGCATTCTGGTAATGAAGCAGTTCCTATAAGCTTTATAGTTGATAAAGTTCTTTGGAATGAGAAGCACTACCTAACTTCAAAGTGTTATATTAAATGGTGATGAAGTATTTGAATTAATTAATTTTTTGTGTTAGGTCAAACTAATGGGATTCAGGCTTCTAGCATCCTTAAGCCATTTGAAAATCTCAGCTTTAGTGGGGAACCTTGTTTGGCTGGAGGTGGGGGCACATTGGCAATGTAAAATTAGCCAATGGGCTGCACCAAGAACAAAAGGGGGGGTTGCTCCCCACCAACCATCTGTTCAGTGGGAAGCAGCAGTCCCCTCCCTGTCTGCCAGCCCTGCAAACTGCAGCTGCTGGAGATGCATAACTGGGGGGGGGGGGCTGGGGCTGGAGTTTACACAGTGACAGGAAGCAACACAACCCTCCCCACACACTGCTTCTGCATCCTGGGCCAAGACCCCTCCCCCACAGCAGGGGGTCCCATCAATAGCAGCCAGAAGAGAGCCATGGTTAAAAGCCAAATTTAAAAGGTTAAACTTATGGAGCTATATTAGGCCCATAGGCCATGTGAAGTAGAGACGTTCTACAGAGTAGAGAGGGCATATTACATACTTCCTGTAGACCTTAGGGGAGTCTGACTCGCAGCATCAGAGCAGAACAACAAGACACAGAGACTGGGAGTAACAGTGGAGTCATAGGGTTGCCACCTCTCACAATTTGGAACCTGACACTCCCATTTTGGTCTTTGGGAGCCCTGAGCAAAGACCAGTTCCTCCTCACAGCAAGAATCAGTAAGCAGATTGCTGTTGCTACTTTTTACTATTGGTTTCTAAAAAAAGAGTTCCTTTCCTTTCTAAACATGCCTATTAGTCAAAAGATACTACAGGCCAGAGGTTCCCCATCCCTGCATTAGAGCATGTGGGCATGCAAGCAGATCCCACAGACATCTCCAAACAAACAGTACCATTCACGCATGGCACTAGCCCCTTAAGTGGAGAGCTCTTGCTGTTCATCTCAGGTAAAAGAAATGCAAAATGTTTCTGGTGAACAGTTGGGAATTGTTACCTCCACCTCCTCCTCCCTGTCCTCCCTGCTTGCCTTTTGGTGCAAGTCCAGGATCAGTGAAGCACCCACCAGATGCACTTCAATAGCTTATTAACAGTGAGAATTCTTTAGTGCTCCCTTTCTCTTTCATGTATACTGTGGGCAGCTAGTGGAATGTTATTGCCAAAAGTGCAAGTGTACAAAAACAATTGGCTGTGGATCTATTTCAGCAATGAACTGGTACCATTCATAGTTTTTTATTTTGTATGTCTATGCAAAGGCCCAAACCACATATTAATAGTCAGGGGAAGTTTTGTCTGCAAAAGCACACATTAATAGTCAGGGAGAGTTTTCTCTGCAGACTGAGAGATCAGACTTAGAAAGCAGAGAATTTTAAATGCAGTTCTGACTTTTATTCTGCCAGTATCAATTTTTAAATTCAAAAAAATCTATATGCATTCCCCTAGTGGAAAGCAAAGGGGCACTGGGTAAGGGTTTTGCTCGAGTTGAGCATTTCATATAATTAAAATGGGACTGTGCTTCCACCAGACAGCTTGAAGCAAGGGGAACAGGTAACCAGTTTGTGTAAATCAGCATAGCTTCACTGAAGCTTATAGTGATGAGCCAATAGAACCAGTTGAAAATTTGGCCCCTTTTCTTTACGAAGAGACTGTGAAAAGTACAAAGCAACATTGGTAACTAAGCAACAGGAATGCCTTAATAAAATGTTTAGCATGACAGCTACTATAAGTTAGCTCTGCAAGCAAACATGCAATGGAAGGCCTGTTTTCTTTTCAGCCAGACTTCCTGAGACATTTTTGTGGGGAAATCAGAATGTTACGGTTGTGACCATGGGGGGCAGGTAGGAGATTGCTACTGAAACTCAAAGCTTCAGTTCACTGGGTTATGGGAGAATCCACACAATCTCTGCTCTTGGAGAATTCACACAGGATATGTGTATGGAATGCAGGAAAATTTATTGTTATGGCAAATATGTGATGTGCACAGTACAGTGCAATTTGTAGGGAGGGTGTGGGCATTAAGTAGTTGAGGTTAATGCTGTGATAGGGCTTTGAAACAAATACAGGAAAGACAAAATTTCAAGTCTAGCATTTGACATAGGTTATTATATAGATGTGTGATTCCCTCCATTTTTAGATTGCTTTTGAAACATTTATTATTTTTAACCTAGCCTCAAATGTAGGTAATGGGTTAATTTCAATTTTCATAAAAGAAGTCAAACCAATGTATGTCAGTTTTATGTAAATGATGCCCCACTTAATGGATGATCTCCTTCTTGCCACCCCCTTTCCCCCAGCAGCTCTGTTCTCTTGTCTTGCCTAGTACAAAGCTAGGAGGAAGCCATGTGTTCTACAGTATTTTCCATGCATCAGTGGCAGATTTTAAAAGTCAGCAAGGTCAGCAAATGCTTACTGCCTCCCTACTCCCCGTCTGTGCTATCTATCTCACCCAGTGGACTCTACCCACACAAGAAAATGAGTCACAAGTAATTATTGTAGGCCCCCCCCCTCCTTGATTCAGTCAGGGGCTAAGGCTGATGAAATTGTTTGGGGCTGCATATGTCAAACACTGGCCTCCCTAGGCTCTGATCTCAAGTCCCCATTTTAAAATGGATCTCTCAAATGCCTGTCAAACTCCCTCAGCATTTGAGCATGCCTATCAATGCTGGTATAGGAATTTCCTACCCCATTCTTCAGGGGTTGCACTCACTGGGCATGCTCCATTGCTGAGGAGCTGCTGTTGGGAAATAGTTTGTTTTGTAGCCTCCATGTCCATATCTTTCTTTGGGACATTGAGATTGTGTCTGCCTGCCTGCTCCAGGTCTCTCGGTCTTTAGTACCAGCCCCACTTAACACTGCAGTCACATAGGGTGTCTGGGCAGCTCAGCCTTTGCAAGGGCATGGCTTGTACTATGTGGGGAAGTTGTGGTCGGGAGGCAGAGATCATGGCCCTGCCCTCTACTTTGTGGAGCACAGTGTATGTGTTTGCGGGGAGCAGGTTAAAGGTTGCCTGCCCATGGTGCAAAATCAGCTGGGAGCAGCCCTGCCTCTTTGACTGTGAATAGCGGGAAATGGAACCTTCCATTATGGTCTGTTATGCACTCTTCCAAAGCAACATAATTTGAACACTGTTGAAAATGGAATTCTGGGCTAGATTGAACATTGGTCTGACCCCAGTATGGCACTTCTTACGTACAAACAATAAAAGTTCAAAATGAGCCATTGGCGTGCAACACCCATGGATATTAATGCAAGGAATTTCCAATGCATTAAGCTTTTACTCTAGTCTATCACTTTGGAAAAAAATAATATATTACGTGTGTGTGCATAGAGAGCTGTGAGGAAGGTAGCAAGAGTGTTGTGGGACCAGCAGTTGTGCAGCTGTTTAAAAAGGAAATTATCATGCAACATGCCTGTTCTGTTGTTTGGAAACAGAGGAGCTAGATGTGCAGTGAGGAAGCTGTAACAGCAGCCACCAAAGAAAACATGTGAGGGAAAAGAAAGCAAAATAGGATGTTGTGATTAACAGCCTGCTAGACCAGGATAAGTCCATGCAGAACCAGTTCCCAAATCACTCTTCTAGCCCAGACTGGATTCAGTCACAGCTTTAGGCAAGACTCAGCCGGCATTCACATAGAACACAAGCTTCTTCCTTAGACTCCGAGCACTTTTAATGTAGGGAATCAGGACCCTGGCTAGCTCCTAGGCTGTGGCCTGCTTCCCAGGGGGGGTCCTTCTGCTTCAGCAGCTCTCTCTAGACTGCTGCTGGCTCTGCAGTAGAGTTGCAACTGGGTACCCAGCAAGTCGGGCACCCCATCGAATCTTGCCCTGCTTGTGTTTGGGCACCAACTGGCACCCGAACATGACCCAAAGGAGTACCCATTTTCCCCAGCTGAATCACCACACCGCTGGGCTGCTGCTCCTCCAGTCCTGGTTGCCGCTTCTCCTCGGCCCACGTGCTACGCAGCTGAGCTGGGGACTTCCAAGCTCAGTTTTTCTGAGTGGGGGGGAGTGAGGAGGCCTCTTCCTACCTAAGTGCACCTCCCTAATGGGTCCCCCATTCCCAGGGGGATTCATATCAGGGGTGTGCATGGGTTCTGCATGCATTGCCATTTTGGATCCCCCTGGGAATGGGGGACTCATTAGGGGTGTGCACACAGGTGGGAAGAGGCCTCCTTGCTCCCTCCTGCCCCCACTCAGAAAAAGCCGATCAGCACACGGGCTGAGGGTGAGGAGGAGCAGGGAGCAGCAAGTAGGGAGCAGCACACGGGCTGAGGAGAAGCAGCCCAGGGAGCCACGGATGCGAGAATTGAAGCATCACAGAAGCAACTGACTAAGATTATTCAGGATCCTGGATTCACTATTATTGGGACGTAGCAATTATTGGAATTGTGTTTTTTACTTTATTGATACATTTGTTATTGCAATTGAATTTCTTATCCATTGTTGTTGGGACTTTGAATGTATTTTGCTAATGCGACTTGCACTTTCTATTTTTGTATGTTGCCATATTCATTGTTACAATTTGAATATATGTATTTGTTTATTTAAACAAAAAATTGTGCATGCATATGTTTAATATATTTTTGATTACTCAATTTTTCGTGAAAGAGGTTTAATTTTTAGTTTTTGTAAGCATACCCCAGTGGTGTTCTGTTTGGTTACTAGTGACCCTGTAGGGGTTTGCTTTTTTTATTCTCCCTAGTTTTGTTTGGTATACCAGGATGCCCCAATAATGCCTGAATTTTCAGGCACCAGGCGTCTGATAAGGGGTCAGGAACCCCATTGAGTACCTGCTGGGGGTAACCAAAAATGCAGTTATTATCCATGAGTACTAAATGTGCTAGGCACTGCAGTGCTACTCTTCAGCAATTCCCTGTTAAAACCCTAACAGGGGCAGGGCCACAGTGATGAGCAGGCTGGCCTTAAAGGGGCCACGATCTGCTTCATCACTGACGTGAAGGGTGCAGTGAAGAGCAGCCTTAAGAAAAAAGAACTAGACAAGAAAGAGTTGAGGGGAAAAAACCCTCCTATAAGGATCAAGAAAAGTGGCAGAAAATCATGACAATTGAACAAGAGCTGAGAAGAAAAGTGTCTTTCCTTGGTGGAGAGTTAGCCACCAGAGACTTAGTGAATATGGACTATACACTGCAATGTCACATGGAGCTAGGAATGCAGTGTTCCATAACAGTCATCACTGACCTGAATGGAACTAGAACTGAAATGAAAAATCTCAGCTAATGCTGCTTCCATTGAAACAGGGCATTTGTGGAGATTCGCGTGATGCAAACATTTACTGGCTTTCCTGCTGTTTTCACCATTTTCCATTATTTTTCACAAGTTGAACGGGGCTGCCACTGGCCGGTCCCAAGCCTGTCTCTTATACACATCTAGATGTGTATAAGTGACAGGTGTGGGGCTGCCCTTGATGTGTGTTTGGAAGCTGCAGCTGGTGCAGAATACGGTGGCTCGGCTCCTTTCGAGGACAAGTCGTCAGGAGCACATTACACCAATGCTCCAAAGTCTGCACTGGCTGCCTATACCTTCTAGGACACAATTCAAGGCGCTAGTTTTTACCTTTAAGACCCTAAATGGTCTGGGTCCCATATATCTGAAAAAACATCCTATCTTACCATGTCCCTCTGCAGCCCCTACGGTCAGCCAGGGGCACTATCCTGCACGTATCATCCATTAAACTTGTCTGTGGGGTGGGGTGTGCAGGAGGGCATTCTTGGTTGCTGCCCTCATGTTGTGGAACTCCCTTCCCCAGGAAGTTTGCTTGAGCCCGAGTCTGGCTGTCTTCCGGAGGTGGTGCAAAATGTTTTTATTTGGGAAAACATTTGGCAGGCAGGGATAGGTGTGGTTTGGTGGAGTTGTGGGGAAGGATGGGGTTTGAGGGGAGGGTGTTTTTACTGTATGAATTTTAACATTTTAAATGGATTTGTATTCTTTTTGTGGACTGTGAGCTGCCCTGAGCCTTGTGGGAAGGGCGGAATAAAAATTAAAAATATATAAATAAACAAACATAAATAAATAAATGGAATTTCCTAGCTGTTATGTGAGGGCCTTATAGTGAGATGGCTTCTATACATGCAAAAAGTTATTTAATAGATAAGAAAGACTATGTACCATAGTTCTTGGGTTTTGTAAGGCCAATAAAATTTCTCATTGTGAAACGCAAAAAGCTTCTTGTATGCAGCTCTTTGCAAAGTGTTTACTGCCAATTTATGCCAGCTGGGGATATGGCCTATATATTTTGACTGTATAAAGGACCTGACAGTCTCAAACAAATTAAAGTTTATCTGTATTTTCTTTTTCTTTTTTTTAAATTGAGCTAGACCTGGACCCATTCTTCTGATGTATGCAAAAAACCACTTATAGATTAAACGGAAAACCATCCAGGCATCAAAAATGCACACCATATGCAGTGATTAATGTATACTGTATCTTTCTGGATTTTTGTGTTGCTTGCCTTTTTATTTGTTGAAGGGCAAAGAAGCTGATGGTAATGCAGCAACTATTGGCTGTAATTACACAGCAAGAAATCCCTCCAGGGTGCTTCTCCACCTTGGGATTTATTAGCTGTCTCATCTGCTAACAGCACAAGATGGAAAATAGTTCCCAGTGTTTGCATGCCAGCATGTGTGAAACAGTCAAGTAAGTCTAGTAAAAGTAATGGAGTGAGATAATTTTTTTCCTGTACGCTAAGTCTCTCCTGTTCCTTGTATCTTTTCCAGAATCTTGATCTAGTTAGCTAAGGGTGGGGCGAAGGAGGGGAGGAATCAATTCTTTTAGGTGCTGGAGAATGGATTCTAGCCTCTGCTTGTTCCATTTCAAGAATGCTGGAATGACTACAGAGTCTGGGGCTGAGTCATTTCTAAACAAGTATCCTATTTCTACAGGATTCTTGTTCTATTTTTTAAAAAAATATGATTTTATAAAAACATTTCCTCTGTGGTTAAGTGGATTCCACTCAACTACTATTTCACAATTCTCCATCCTGTCTTATTTTTGTTGGGGTGCATAACTCTAAAGAGATGTAAAACGAGTTAGAAAAAAAAAAGAGAATTAATTGAAATGAGACAAGTCTGTATTGTCAACTGAAGTGAAACAGAAAGACCAACAAAAATGAGGGCAAGTGCATTATGTGCAAATGAATTGCTTTAGGACAACCATAACTTACTGTGAGCCCACCCCTGTTCCCAGTGAAGTAGATGTGAATAAAGAGATGCAGGTCACCATTTATCAAGATAATAATCAATGTTACCCACTGCCACTGAACTCTTATTATTAGTCCCTTCTACCTTTTCCTACTTTCAGCTTTACACCAAACTCTGGAGGAGTTCAGACAGGCCCGAAGGGGCGGGGAGGGAGTTGGGTACAATTGTACCAGGCCCCGAAGTTCAAGGTGGCCCCAAAACTTTTACTGTAAATTTATTTCATTTTTTAAAAATTGATTATTATTTATTAATCTATATAGCAACATCAAAGTACCTGGTACTGAACAATCATTAATTAGAAACAGGTCCCTGCCCCAGAGGGATTACAATATGTTATTTAATTTTATTTATTTTATTTACATTTTTATCCTACCCTTCCCTTAAGGCTCAAGGCAGGTTACAAGGCAGGTTTTAAATATATTTTAAAATACACAGATACAACCAAATAAAATACCCTAACGCCTAATTATATTAAAAGTACACATATAAAACCAAGTAAAATCATGTAAAATTCCCTAACTCACTTCTCCCCAAACCCTACTCCAGCTTGCAAACGGAAAGGTGTTACCTTGCCGCTAGAAGATGAGGAGGGTTGAACTTAGATTAACCTCCAAGGGAAGGGAAGTTCCATAATTGTGGGGCACCTCTCTGTGCACCATTGTTGTGTGAACTTGATGGGCCAGTAGGACATGAGGGAAGAGGCAGTATTTCAAATATTTGAAGCCCAGGCCAATTGGGATGGATGAGGGAAGGGATGGGGAGAGACAAGGACACATTCATGAAGTCGAGAAGCTGCAGATACATGTGCTTTATTTAGTTACAGGATGTTGGATCCCTAAGGTCATTCTCATCGTAACCAAGCGAGGTACGTGCACTTGAGACCTCGCATCTTCATGAATGTTAGACCCCTTGTCTCTCCCTCTGTTCCCCTTCCTAAGTCTCTCCCCCAGCTCCTGTCTCTCAGATTGTAAGCCCTAGGGGCAGGGACCCTGTCTATTTTATTACTTTGTAAAGTGCCAGGTACACTGCTGGCGCTATATAAATGTTTGTTAATAATAATAATAATAATAAGGCCAAGCCAGTAACTATGTTCCCTGGGGAAAAGGCAACTGACTTCCAGAAACAAGAGTGAATGCCAAAACCAATACGTTTATTTCCTAGACTGACGCTAGCCATGGACAAATATTAGCCAAGGGACTCCAAACAGCTTGCAAAGGAAAGAGTTGCTGGGGTCCAAGGTGGTGACCCCTTATATAGGATTTAAGACAAAGAGTTGTAAAGAATAAAGATGCAAGATGATTGGTCAGAAACAAATGGTTACATCATACATACATTACATATCAATTAGAGATGATTGGTTAGAAAGGTATATTATTCATACATATCAATAAAACGCCTCCTTTTTCAATACAGTCAGTTTTTACCACTGTACCAAAATAATATGTTCTGTTGAGGACCTTATCACTAGGCCACTTACTGTTTCACAGCTTTCAGTACTTCTTAAGTTTTGATTCCCAGCTTGGCCCTGGCAGCAAATGAGAGAATCATAGGGTGATTTCAGATGTGCCGTCCTCCCTTCTTGACACGGTGCGAGGTCAATTCTTCGTCCCCCTCCGTAATCAGGCCGGCTGGTCAACAGACGTGCCGGCCTGATTCTGCTCAGGGATCAGGGAGGGAGCGGGGCTGTGCGGCGCAACGTGCAGCCACACAGCCTGCCCCCACGCTCCCCCGGCCGCCCGCCCTCCTGGAGACAGGCGGGTGCAGCAGCCAGTTCGGCTGCTGCGCCTGATCCTGGCTCGTGGCCGGGACCACGCTCCGGCCTCGGCGGCAGTAACAGACGTTACCGGCTGTTGATTCCGGACCGCAGTCCAGGTAACCACCATTCTGGAGGTGAAGTCGGCCTCCCCTCCGGAACGATGGTTAATTGGATTCCCACTGGGTGTTCACTGTGGTGAACATCTGGCAGGAACCCCTTCAGACGTTAGGGATCTCTTCCACCACAGGTGGTTTACTGTGGTAAAAGGGAGGCCCGTAACATCTGAAATCACCCACTGTGGTGAACATCTGACAGGAACCACTTCAGATGTTACGGGATCTCCTCCACCACAGGTGATTCACTGTGGTAAAAGGGAGGTCTCTAACGTCTGAAATCACCCATATTGGTCACCAAGCAGTGGCAATGAGGGTAAGTGGGAGGTAGGGAAGGCCCAGGTCCCAGGAAGTACCAGGGTCCCAAATTTGTCACAACGGCCTCGAGTTCACATCATTCCATAGCATCTACTACCAACCTTCTTGGTTTAAATGTAAACTTCAATTTGTTAAGACCCTAATTTTGTTTCTACCACCACATTTGCAGAGAATCTTCTTAAAGTAGTAAATTACAAATGGAGTGAAAAGCTTTTAGACCAAGATTTTCAGGCCTAAAAACCTGACATCTTAAAGAGCTCTGATTTCTTTTAGAAAACGCTGTTTACCCACTCACAAAAATCACCGATACTTTTAGATGTTTTTCAAACATTTATCTTTGGCAAATGAGATTTAATGTGTCTTATTCAGAGTTCAAGGTGTATAAATGTAGCCCTGGAACCAAAACTTTCACAGACTACTGTTGGGCGTTTTTCTAATAAGATACTAAAATATAGTGTTGTATGTGGACATACAACACTATATCTGATAACTTCATTCCCTATACTTATGTCTTTCCCATTGTCCTTGTATGTCTCTCCACCCAATGATATTAGAGTCAACAGAGCATCCATATGACACGGGCCAGAGAATGCCCAAAGTTAATATAATAACAGCTTTGCTGCAATAACTCTAGAAGTGTGGGGTGTTCCCTTAAGACCAAATTGGAAGCACCATTAGATGTGTAATGCCAATTTTTCACACCAAGGGCAAAGGCAGAATTACATTCGGGGTAGGGGTTGAGAGTCGCTTCATCACGTCCCTATCTGATGTGACCACACCCCTTTCCAAGTGCTGTGACATTATGATGCTCGGAAAAGGGGTGGGGCCAGGTGGAAGCCAGAGGGTGCAACCACACCCTTTACTGTCACTCCCAGCGTACTTGTCTATTACTCTGGTGTGGCTACCAGGAAACAAAAAGAAAAAAAAATAACAAAGTCAATGGGGAAAAAACACAGTGAACACTGGTCCCTGAATAAAGCCCAGGATATACATTACCTTTCTAGAAAGGGTTGTAGGAGCCTCTGATGTAGAAAGGGTAGTCCTAAACTGCATGACTCCAATGGGGCTGTACTGCTGAAGACACAGGGCCAGAAGAGTGTTTCCACAGCAATGTAGCGGCATAGACCATCCTAGCCGAATCATGTTGATTTGCCAGATTTGGAGAAGGACCCACAGCCTATTCTCTGGGGACAGAGCAAAGCCCCAAATGATTAGCAAGGGATTCTGTAAGCTTATCCCAACAGCCCTCTCCTACAAGTTTCACTGCAGATAGGAAATCAAGGACATAAAGCTTATCTGTCAGTACACGCACACACCCTATTTGGAATAACACCATAAACTTCCCTTATTATGTAATATTCAAGGCATGGTTTCCCATTCTTTATCTGCTACTATAAATCTTGATAGAGAAATTAAGTAACTATTCACTACTGCCTCTGCTAATCGCGTTTCTCTTTTCTGGTGGTTTCCTGCCTCCTTCAGAGAAGCCAGACAGCTTCTCTGGATAGCACAACATCTATCAGTGTTATATTTCTGGTTGGAGACACAGGTTAGAGAGGTCTTAAATAACTTTTTAAGTTCAGCATTTGTTTGACAAATTGCACTCGCCAGTCATTGCTGTATTTATGCCAAGTCTGAGAACTCCTTACTCTCATTCAGATGCTAATATAACACCATCTGTTCTTTTAGTTGAGGGCTTCAAGTCATGTGATCTCAATTATTATAATTACTAGCTTTCTGAGGGCCTGTTCACTGTTACACTTTGAGAGATCATATACTGGTATACATGGATCAGGGTAATGAATAAAGTGACTCTGTCCTGCATGTATTTTTCATAATCCCAGTGGAACCCACTTAACCAGCTATAGAGGTAGTGTGACAGAATACACAGGAGTCATGAGAAGGAAGCTGTGTTCTTTTCAGAGAGCAAATTTCTTTATTATTCTGTAAAGCATAGATCAGTGATAGTTGTGACTGGGTAAAAATAATTGACTTAAATATTGCAGAGTTACTATAGATTTTGGGGACCATGTTTGTAACCTGGCCTACAAGCCTTTGTTTCAGAAAGTACTGAGCACCCACCTTCTGGAAATAAAGTCCCTCTAATGTCCATGAGTGTTTCATCCCACGTTTTGCTTGTGCTTTTCTCTTTAAAGCATTCCCAGCTGGATCCCCACAGATCGAGACAACCAAAATCACAAGTCACTTTGGAAAATTTATTCTTTCTCATTATAGAATTAAAACTTTCAGCATTCAAAGTTCTTTACCATCTTTATCTAGTTCATCCCCACAACCACACACTGAAGGTAGTCCATGATTATTCCCATTTTATAGCTGGGGGGATGAGGCTGAGAGTGTTGCAGAGTAATAACTGATTCGCAATCAGTAGGGACAAATGCAGCTGAAGGTTTAACAGCAGAACTTTACTTAAGATTTCCGGGCACAGATGCTTAGTTACATCTAACTAGTAGTAAGACAAAATGGAGACTGAGACAAAGAGAGAGAAGGGAAGAAGGATCAACTGCAAAACC
>QEPC01008826.1:792283-819439 GCA_003113815.1 Sphenodon punctatus
TAATTAATTAATTAATTAATTAATGCTTATTTACACACTAAAAAAATTCCAATAGATTAGTGAGACATGACTTCCCTTTCCTAAATGTTTTATTTATTAATAAATAATTATTATTATTATTAATAATAATAAATTTAGGAAAGGGAAGTCATGCCTCACTAATCTATTGGATTTTTTGAGTGTGCAAACAAGCATGTGAATAAGGGTGAGCCAGTTGATTATAGTGTACCTGGAGTTTCAGAGGTGTTTGATAAGATCCCTCATGAGAGACTTTTTTGGAAATTAAAAGAGTCATGGGATAATAGGCAGTGTTCTCTCATGTATTGGCAAGTGGTTAAAAGAAAGGAACCAAAGAGTAGGACAAAATGGTCAGTTTCCACAGTGGAGAGAAGTAACTAGTGGAGTGCCCAAGGATCTGTACTGAGACCCAAGTTGTTTAATATATTCATTAATGATCTGGAGAAGGGACTAGAGTAGGGTGATCAGATTTGCAGATGACACAAAGTTATTCAAGGTAGTTAAAACATGAGCAGACTGTGAAGAATTGCAGGAAGATCTTGTGAGACTGGGTGACTGGGCATCAAAATGGCAGATTAAATTTAATGTGGACAAGTGCAAAGTGATGCACATAGGGAAAAATACGACTGAAACTTGGACCGTAATTCTCACTGGTTCCCAACAAGAAGGGGGGATTTTCTCATCTTGCCTTGAAATGAGATGAGAACACACACACCCCTTCTTCGTCAGGAACCAGTGAGAACTCGAGGAGGCCAGGGTGGGATGGGGCTAAAATGGGGGGCGGAGGTGAGCAGGGGGCAAAGACAAGCCCCTGGGGTACTTCTGGCCCACACCTGGACTCCTCGTCTGGGGGAAAGGGAGGGGTGGTATGTGCCAGGGTCAGGGGTTTGGGGGCCTAGCGGGGGTCAGGCAGGGGCTAACTCACTGTACGGGGGGGGGTGTTCCGACCTCCCCCGTCTCCACTCTGCACCGTGCCTCTTCCCAGCTTTGCCATTTAAAAGGAGAAGGAAAAAAAGCCTTGAGTATGCTCAGAATAGCAGCTCAGCCCTGGATGCCCTTTTCAAAGATGGCACCCACAGGGCCAAGCAGCTCTTCTGCGTATGCTCAGCCCTTTCCAAAGATGGTGCCTGCAGGGCTGATCATGCGCAGAAGAGCTGCTCGGCCCTGCGGGCACCATCTTTGAAAGGAGCAGCTGTGGCTGAGCCGTTATTCTGAGCATGCTCAAGGCTTTTTTTCCTTCTCCTTTTAAACTGCAAAGCCAAAACGAGGCATGGTGCGGAGTGGAGATGGTGGGGTCGGGACACACACACCCCATACAGTGAGTAAACCCCTGCCTGACCCCCACTAGGCCCCCAAACCCCTGACCCTAGCACAGCCCCGCTCCTGGCCTCCCCTGAACTTTCTCTTTCCTGCCCCCCAGGCGCGGGACAGAGGTGTCCAGGTGGCTTGTCTTTGCCCCCTGCTCACCTCCAGTCCCCGTGCTGGCCCCCCTCCTGCAACCCCGGCCCCTTGAGTAATTCATGAGAACTCAATGGGGGGCCTGAGAACACCTGAGTTCTCGCCCCTCCTCTTGATTCTTGTGAATTAGTTGCAAGAAATTTTGTTCCCCTCACTTCAGCCATAGGGAAAAATAGCCCAAACTATATGTATATAATGCTGGGTTCTAAAGTAGGAGTTACCACTAAGGGAAAGGAACTTGGAGTCACTGTGGACAATACATTGAAATCCTCAGTTCAGTGTGCGGAGGTGGTCAAAAAGCAAACAGAATGTTAGGAATCATTCAGAAAGGGATAGAGAATCAAACTGAAAATATCATAATGCTTCTATATAAATCTATAGTACGACCACACCTGGAGTACTGTGTGCAGTTCTGGTCGTCACATCTCAAAAAAAGACATAGTAAAACTAGAAAAGGTACAGAAAAGGGCAACAAAAATGTTCAAGGTTAAGGAATGGTTTCCGTATGAAGAGGGGCTTGATAGGTTGGGATTCTTCAGCTTGGAGAAGAGACGTCTGAGAGAGGATATGATAGAAGCTTATAAAATCATGAGTGGTGTGGAACACATAAATAGGGAGCACTTATTTACCTTCTCTAACAGGACTAGAACAAGGGACACTTCATGAAATTAACTGGCAGCAGATTTAAAACAAATAGGAGAAAGTATTTTTTTTAACTTAGCATACAATTTATGTGTAATTTACTGCCAGAGGATATAGCCAAGGTCGGTAGTGTAGCTAGTTTTTAAAAGGGATTAGATACGTTTTTGAAGGATAGGTCCATTAATGGCTATTAGCCAAGTAGGTTTTTGAGACATAACCACTTACTATTGGGAGCTGGAACAACAGCGAATGGATTGTCCATTGTGACCTTTCGGGTATTTCTTCCAAGAGACGGAGATTGGCCACTGTCGGAGACAGGATGTTGGGCTCGATGGACCATTGGACTCACCCATTACAGCTTATGTTCTTATGTAGGTCTCATCCCTCAACCAGAGGTCCCATCCTCTGGGGATCTCTTCTTGTTTCTAAGTAAAACCCTTTGCAGTAGTCTGTGAGCTAAGGCACAAAGTTGGTGTTTTGCATTATAAGCTAATCCAGAGGTCAGTGTGCTTCAACAGTACAATCCATGTCTGCGTTTCTATAGTAAAGTTAAAAGATGACTAACATGTGATTTTATGGACCTCCTAGAGAATGGATCCACAAATGGCTATTTGTCATGTTGCTTGGCTGACATAACCTCAAATCCCAGAATTTGCACCAGTATAATTGATAAGCTGGTAGTGGTGTGATTCCCATACCAATGTGCTACCTAAGTATCAAGTTTTATATACATTTTGTGTTTGGTACATGTTCCCCATTGGCATTTGGGCTGTGGCTTTCATTTATTTCCTTCTTTGGTTTAAAGCTATGTATGATCTTTGCTTTAAACGTAAAGCACTTGGTTAGTTTTTTGTTTTGTTTTTTTAATCTGTTCCTGGTTTACAAAATTAATAAATCAAAATCTCGGTTCCTAATACTGTCTCAGTCGAATTGAAAACTTCTTCTTGGTACTTGGCAATGTCTTGATTGACATTTCATTTCTCAATTTACTGGTAGTTTGCTTTACTGAGGTTCCTTTTACCTCTTTCCTTACTGCTTTGCCATTTACTGCTTTGTTGTTTATTTCAAATCCCGAGAGATAATTTCTTCTGTCGTCTCTGCACTCCATTTTCCCTTGTACTTCCTTGTCACTCATTGACTGGTCCACAGATTCCCTTAAAAATCTGCCATTCAGTTGCAGATCTGTCAAAGCAAAGGGAACAACATACAGCAAAAAGTCTGACTGGAGGCACTGGAATCGAGGCACTGTTTTTTTAAAACTGTGAATGGGCAGGCAGGGGTGGGCTAAAGGGGTGGGCTATCCACACCGTGATTGACTCAGAAATGCGGAAACAATGGGGCCGATCCCAACCCCTCCAGATCCCCCTTTTCGCACGGCACTATGTGCCAGCAATGATGGTGCGAGCACACGCAGCTGTGCACGGAATCCGCAGGACTTGGGATTGGCCCCGCTGAATAGACAGAAATCCAGAAGTAAAATGGTACCCTCGGCAATGGGGTAAGCAGTAAATGAACAGTACACGGTAAACAGTAAATGGAAAGTTGGTAAATCAGGATGGTATCTCACAGTAGTGCAAGAATTGAGAAATTGTATTGGTATTGGGAAATTGTCAGAAATTGATCCTGATAACTGAGATGGCAAAATTACTCATGAGTAAACATTTTGCTACTCATGTATATCCTTTCCTGAGACTTCCACCAAGTCCTCTACGCTGACAAAGCAGCTTTTCTATTCATCACCTCATACATCTTTCTTCATGACGCGGAGAACAAGTGCGTCCTAACCATGAGACATGAAATCCATACGAACTTTTGGAGGGGAGTGTCCAAAGTTGCATTTTAACTCTAAAAGCATTTCACCAGTGCAAATTCGACAGAAGTAAATGACACTTGTTGCCAATGGAAGGATTTGAAGATCAAAGCCTCTGACAGTTCTACAATATTGTAGAAAGGGTTCTCAAGTTGCCAATAGAAGGCAACTCCCTGGACTCACAGCTGCGCCTGGATTCTCAGGAGTCGACTGTGGCCAGGAGTGCCTTTCGCCAATTGCATCTGGTGAGGAGGCTCTGCTCACATGTCTCAGACTCCGACTTAGCCAACATCATCCATGCATTCATCACCTCAAAGCTGGACTATTGCAATGTGCTCTACGTGGGGCTGCCCATGGTGATGGTTCCGAAGCTACAGCTAGTGCAAAATGCAGCAGCCCCCCTGATCACTTGGACAGGCTGCAGGGAGCACATTAGACCAGTATTTCAAGCATTGCACTGGCTGCCGATAGTCTTCCGGTTTTAACCTTTCAAGCCCTACATGGTCTGGGCCCTGCTTACTTGAGAGATCGTCTCACGTTCTGGGCGGCCACTGCAGTCATCCGGGAGCCCCCTTCTGGAGGTCCCACACTATAGGCAGGTTCGAACAGAGATGCGGGTGTTCTCAGCAGCTTCACCGTTGCTGTGGAGTGCCCTCCCAGTGGAGATTCGCCTCAGCCCGAACCTCCTTGCCTTCCATCGAAGTTGTAAGACCTGACTCTTCCATCAGGCGTTTGGGAGGGGAGGCGGATGGAGGGATGGGATAGTTGTTTGGGTGGGATTGTCAGATTGCAAGATTGTTGTTGTGAGGGGTTTAAAATTTTATATCTTAAACATTTTAAAGTTTACTTTTAAATTCATATCTATTCTGGTATTTATTGTTACCTTTTGTATTGTTTTTTAGAAAGGTGTAAGCCGCCCCAAGTCACTTCAGCAAGACGGGCGGTATAAAAATATAGAAAATAAATAAATAAGTTACAGGAAGCTAGACCTGTTCCAAATTTCATATGGAACATGGTTTGGGACAATCATTGAAGGAGAGTTATCTGGTTTCTGTCTAAGAAGGAATCGATGAACTGTACCAATGCTGTGGTGTACATATAAAATCTTCTTCTGATAAAACTGTAATTGCAGAAGTTCAGTCCTACTTTGAGAGCAGAATGGGTGAAGAGGAGTTGTAAAGGGACATAAGACCCACAAAAAATGATGCCGCAATGGAGAATACATTGTCCAGGACAAAACAATTGGAAAAGACTGCTAGATCAGGGCCATGTGTAAGAAAATTGTCTTTGAGTCCAAAGCACAGACTGTGAGAATGAATCATTGTGAGGCCATGCAAAGAGCTAGTAAAATTACAGCAAGGGCAGAGACAACTAAAGAAAAATGATCACAAGGGCAGTGCACAAAATGGGCAAATGAACCATGTTACAGAACAACAGGGTTATGAAATATCCTCTATGTAATTGTGGCTATAGAAATAATGTATGCTTCTGAACAGCTTGACAGGGTGAATTCTGTTGCTAGTGACTTTTGATTCCCTTGCATTAATGCAGCTGACTGATCATAGCCACTTTAAGTTGCAGTAGGCACCATGGCTCCTCACCTGTTGCAACAACACCCATTGCTACTTGCAATATTGTAAGAAACCCTCTTTTAAAGAGGGTAGGTTCAGCGTAAAACTCACCAAAAGCATCCAGAGAGATGCAATATTTATATATGTGCATGAACCTTTCAATACATTATTTTGATTTTTCAGTTTGTAACTGTGCCCACAAAAACACCAGTGTTTGTGCATTAATGGGATTAAATATAAAACACATGACCCCAAATGTTTTAACACCTAAACAAAA
Source organism: Sphenodon punctatus (assembly GCA_003113815.1). Taxonomy (NCBI): domain Eukaryota; kingdom Metazoa; phylum Chordata; class Lepidosauria; order Sphenodontia; family Sphenodontidae; genus Sphenodon; species Sphenodon punctatus. The sequence goes on from QEPC01008826.1 coordinate 798,060, forward strand.
ATTCAGGCCACAGACCTCAGACTGCTTACTCTGGATTAGTCCCACCGAAGTAAAAGCAACTACTGTGGTGTTTGCAGGGTTGTTGTAAAGGAGTCATAAGACAAAGCTCAAGGGAGATAGGAATTTGTTAGATGTTCTAGAACAGGGGTTTGCAACCTTTTCCCAGTAGCAAGCACTGGAGTGACATAAGTGACTAGTTGGGAGCACTGCTTCATTTGCATGAATGCTTTGCATAAATATGCATAGATTAAGTTTCCCCATTGCAATTCAATTTAATTCAGTCCAAAGAAGGACGGTTTCAAAGTGCTCCCAAACACTATTGACAGTTAGCTTGGGGAGCACTTTCACACACTGGGTGTCTTTAGACATAACGTCAATGCGTGTCTGAATGTGTGTTTTGACATGGATATGAACACCGGTTTGGCCCTGTGTTCACCATGTGGCGCTGCTTAGACACACAGCCTAACTTGGGGCAAATCGGTGTTTTGCTCACCACCCAATCTCAGCACGCAAGCTGTGCCGCCTCGTTCCCCGTGTTCTACCTGCTAACATGCCACGCAATATAATTAGAGACAATGTTGCCCACGTGTTCAGCCAGAACAAACAAATTGTCCCTGTGATGCAATGGTGTTCACATCGTGTGTTCAACAGGTGGCCAAATTAGTGTTGGGATTGTTATGGTTTTACACACAACGACCAAACATATGCTTAGGGGGGTTGACACCCAATCTTTGTTAAGTTACCCCATGTACCCCTTTGTAGGGGAACTTAAGAGTCTTGCCCAATGTTATGCAAAATGATGGTAGCAGAGTTGAAAGCTTTTACTCATGAGCAGGGATCCTAGTTTTCTGTGATTAAAAAAATTCTCTGATTAAAAAAAAAAACACATAAAAATCTGAGTTCTTCTGTGACTAAAATGAAATGCTCAACTTTAATTTCCCGAGCCACAAAATAGTTCCATGTTACAACGGAGCAAGTGTGCACTAGCACAAACTGCACCGAATCCACCTAACAGGCTGTGCAGGCTACAGCAGTTACAAGCTGGAACATATACATGGGAGAAAGGGCAGGAATCTTCAGGGAACGATAAGAAGGAGAATGGTTGCTATCCTGGGGGTGGAAAACATGATAGGGGGCAGGGGAGCAAGAGCTGAGCCGAGTCTTGCCAACGTGCAGGAGAACAACTGAGATGCTCGGGAGCAGACCCTGCTAGAATGCAAGCCAGATTTGCAGGTGAGCGTGGTCTGCCCTGCACATGCAGAGAACACACCAGCTGGCCAAGCTTGTTCTACGGTCTCCCAGTTGTCGTCCTGCACCCTGATAAGAGTTGAGTTCTCTCCCTTTCTCCCTAATGTGCCTTGATGCCCGCAGCCGAACCTGCCAATAATGCAGTGCTCTTCAAGCACCCTCATGTACTTTGATACCCACACCTGCCCCCCTTAACACTGCATGACCCTCCAGACTCTTCTCCCCCTTTCCACCAGTACACTGATCCCTTGCCTGAGCAGTCAGATAAGGACTTGGCACCTGCTGTGACCAGGCGCATGGGCACTGTGTTCTGAACATGGGATGTACCACCTCTTTGCAGATGGGGTGTTGGGTTGTGCACAAAGTGGCCCCATGTGCCACGGCAAACCTGTGAGGTGCTGGGGTGGCCTGTGGCACTTTATCAAAGTTCCATCTCCCTGGCACAAGAGGTATGACCATTGTTGTTGTGGAGAGTGGGGTTTAACCTACTCCAGGCACCGACATTAGACTGGTTGCACTGGCACATGAAGTGCCCAGCCCTCAGAGATAAGGTCCACCAGCACAAGGGCACCAGTGTTGCCCTTACACAGGTACAAGGGGACAACTGGATCGCGGCCTAAAGATTAGGGATGGGTGAACATGGTTGGAAGTTCAGAGTTCAGACCAAACTCGACCAGTTCGGTCAACCGAACTGAACTCGATTTTCGAACCGAACCGAATTTCCAAACTCGGTTCTGTTCGCTCATCCCTATAAAATAATATTCCATTTAGTTCAATAGGGTTTGAATTTCCGAACTCTGTTCGGAAGTTCGGAGTTCGGACCGAACTCGAATAGTTCAGTCGACCGAACTGAATTTCCGAACCGAACTCGATTTTCGAACTGAACCGAATTTCCGAACTAGGTTCTGTTCGCCCATCTCTACTAAAGATTTTCGATAAAAACACAAATTCCATGTTTTTCCGCATTTTTCTGTGGCAATCGGCTTTCTGCTCACGAGTGCTTTTTTGGATAATGTTCTTTCTGTTAACAGTGGAGACACCTTTGGATGTTTTGCCTCTCCTGGATATATGGAACTGTATGGACTCTGGGGTGCCAGAACCAAGGGGGGCTTATGTGTTCACCTGCCAAGACTGGGGTGTACCTAAGAGGTGGTGGTATCACCCTCAACAAGTGTGAACAAGGAGGTGGCTTTAGAAGACCCAGGAGGAAGTGAAGCCTCAGAGAGAGTTTCCTGACAAACTGAGAAGCCAAAAGGGTCCAGGCAGGAAAAGGGCCCTCTGAGACATTGCTGGAGATGTCAACATCAGGGAAACCTCAAGCAGACTTGCCCTGGGAGGAAGTCCCAGTGGAGAGGGTGAAAATCTGCCATAAAAATCCCTACAAAGAATGGAAGGGAGGGGAGGAGCAGGTTCCAAAGTCACCCAAGCTGGCAGGGAGTGAGCAGGAAGTAGCTGAATTGAGAGGGCTCGGAGATAGCCCAGGAGGTTTAAATGGAGGTATGCCCCTACACAGTTTAGGCGCTGTGCTGCAAGGTCCAATCCAGCAAAGTGCAGGAATACCAGTATGGGAACAAAAGGAGCAGGAAGCCTTGACTGACCTTGAAGGGAAATTACTAGAGATAATGTCAAAGAATACTAAAGAGGTGATAAGACAGGGAGTGCGCTGCAGTCAGGGAACCTGCTAGAGCCCTCACAGCAGCAGTGGTGCTTCACTCAAGCCTCTAAGGTGGTTGAAGGGACCACTCTAGGGCCCCAGGAAATAGGGGTGGGGGGAGGTCAGACCCACTGTCCCGAAGCTAGGCTAGGAATGGGACTTGGACGGGCTATGAATCCGTTTCCCATTGACTTCAATGGAAAAATTGCTCATTGACGTCAATAGGAAAATCCTAATCCATAATTAATCTGCAAATTACAGATCTAAATCCATAATGGATCCAAATCTGTAATTCAGTTTGAATGCCCAGCCCTAGTAATAACTGATTCATTTAAGGAAGGAAAGGAAGGTACATAGAATGATGCACTTTTGCCATATTCCATACCTAAGAAAGGGTGTCTTTATACATAATGTCAATGAGTGTCTGAATGTATTATTATTATTATTATTTATTTTATTTATTAACAAACATTTATATAGCACCAGCAGTGTAGCTGGCACTTTACAAAGTAATAAAATAGACACGGTCCCTGCCCCTAGGGCTTACAATCTGAGAGACAGGAGCTGGGGGAGAGACATAGGAAGGGGAACAGAGGGAGAGACAAGGGGTCTAACATTCATGAAGATGCGAGGTCTCAAGTGCACGTACTTGGCTTGGTTACGATGAGAATGACAGCAGGCAGGTCCATGTGGCAAGGATAAGGGTAAACAGATCGTAGGTATAGGAATAGTGGCTCAGCAGGATAAAGAGTCAGACAGAGCAGAGCGAAAGAGGTGAGTTTTAAGGAGAGATTTGAAGGTATGAAGGGAGGGGGCAAGGCGGATGTGGACAGGGAGGGAGTTCCAGGCATGGGGGGCAGCAAGTGAGAAGGGACGAAGGCGCTTAGGGGAGCAGGGAAGGCGTGGAAGGGTGAGAGAAGGGACAGAGGAGGAGCGAAGTGCACGGGCTGGAGTATGGAGGGCGATAAGTGCAGAGAGGTAGGGGGGAGCAAGGTTGTGAAGAGCTTTATAGGTGAAGACTAGGAGCTTGTGCAGGATTCGTTCAGGAAGGGGAAGCCAGTGAAGCGAAGAGAGGAGGGGCTGCACATGGTCGAAGCGACTGGCGAGGTAGATGACCCTGGCAGCAGAGTTTTGGACAGAGATGAGGGGAGAAAGGTGAGACCGGGGAAGGCCAGTGAGAAGGAGGTTACAGTAATCGAGGCGAGAGATGACCAGAGCATGAACAAGAGTTTTGGCAGACGAGACAGAGAGAAAAGGGCGAATCTTAGCAATGTTATGGAGGGAGAAGCGACAGGATTTAGCAACAGAGTCAATGTAGGGTTTAAAAGAAAGGGCTGAGTCAAAGATGAAGCCTAGGCTACGGGCTTGGGGGACAGGCAGGATGGTGACTCCATCAATAGTTATTGACAGTGAGGAAGGAGAGGAAGGATGAGGGGGGAAGATAAGGAGTTCAGTTTTAGCCATGTTGAGTTTGAGTTGACGTTGAGACATCCAGGTAGAGATGTCAGAGAGACAGTTGATGAGACGAGCTTGAACAGAGGGAGAGAGAGAGGGAGTAGAGAGATAGAGTTGAGTGTCATCAGCATAGAGGTGGTATTGGAAGCCATGGGAGGCAATGAGTTTGCCTAAGGATGAGGTATAGATCGAGAAGAGGAGAGGGCCAAGAACAGAGCCTTGAGGAACACCAACTGAGAGGGGGAAGGAGGAGGAGGTGGAGTTGGAGAGAGACACATTAAAGGAGCGGTCAGAGAGGTAGGAGGAGAACCAGTTATGGACAGAGCCACAAAAGCCAAGGGAGTGAAGGGAATCCAGCAAGAGTGAGTGGTCAACAGTATCGAAGGCAGCAGAGAGATCAAGGAGGACAAGAATGGAATAGAGACGTTTAGATTTAGCCACCAGAAGATCGTTGGTGATCTTAGCGAGAGCAGTTTCAGTAGAATGAAGGGGGCGGAAGCCAGATTGGAGGGGGTCAAGGGAGGAGTTGGAGGATAGGAAGTCAAGGCAGCGGGAGTAGACAACACGTTCAAGCAGCTTGGAAGCAAAAGGAAGGAGTGAGACAGGACGATAGCTAGAAGGGTCAGAGGGGTCAAGAGTGGACTTTTTGAGAATAGGAGAGACTGTGGCATGTTTGAAGGCAGAAGGGAAAGAGCCAGTAGAGAGGGAGAGGTTGATGATGTGCAGGAAGGAAGGGGCGACAGTGGGAGTAATGGAGGTGAGGAGGCGGGAAGGAATGGGATCAAGGGGGCAAGTGGAAGGGTTGGAGGAGGAGAGCAGAGAGGAGATTTCCTTAAGGGAGGCAGGGGAGAAGGAGGACATGAGAGAAGGAGGGGGAGGAGGGAGAGGGGTGGGAGTGGGAAGAGAGGAGTGGGAAGCGATGTCGAGGCGGATCTTGTCTATCTTGGAGGTGAAGAAGGAGGCAAGATCCTGAGCAGAAAGGGAAGAAGGAGGGGGAGGACAGGGAGGCTTGAGGAGGGAGTCAAAGGTAGAGAACAGGCGGCGAGGGTCCCGAGAACAGGACTCAATGCGGGAGGCATAGTAGTGTTGTCTAGCAAGGGAGATAGCAGAAGTAAGGGTGGAGAGACAGAATTTGAAGTGAAGGAAGTCAGCGTGAGAATGGGATTTGCGCCAGAGTCGTTCAGCAGCACGAGTGCAAGAACGGAGGTGGCGGATACTAGGGGTGAGCCAAGGACGGGGGTTGTGGGAGAAGGCAGGGCGGGAAGAGAGAGGGGCATGGGAGTCAAGTGTGGAGGAGAGAGAGGCGTTGAGAGCAGAGACAGCGGAGTCAGGGGAGGAGGAAGAGAAGACTGTAGGAAGAAGGGGAGAGAGAGAGGAGGCAAAGTCCAGGGGATCAATAGCTTGAAGGTCACGGAAGGGGCGTATAGGATGAGGATCGAAGGAGAGATCAGCAACAGAGCAGTTTCTAGAGAAGACAAGATCAAGAGAATGGCCATTAGTATGGGTGGGGGAATTGGTCCAAAGGTGGGGGTTGAAGAAGGAGGCTAGGGAGAGGAAGCGAGAGACTGAGGGCTGAGATGAGTCATCAACATGAATGTTGAAGTCACCGAGGATGAGAGTGGGGATATCAACAGAGAAGGAGAAGGTGAGCCAGGACTCAAAGTCAGAGAGAAAGGAAGAGATAGGACCAGGGGGACGGTAGATGACAGCAACACGTAGATGGAGCGGGGAGTAGAGGCGCACAGAGTGAGCCTCAAAGGTATGGAAGGAGAGAGAATGTGTGTTTTGACCTTGATATGAACACTGGTTTGACCCTGTATTCACCATGTGGCACTGCACCTGTGTTCACCATGTGCCACCCGCTCTCAACACGCAAGCGCTGCTGCCTTATTCCCTGTGTTGTACCTCCTAACACGCCACGCAATATCATTAGACACAAGGTTGGCCATATGTTCAGCTGGAACATGCAAATTGTCCTTGTGATGCAATGGTGTTCCAAATCGCCCTCCCGCAGGGCGTTGGGACAGATGCCTTCCCAAACCACTCAGGGGTCCCCCCCATGTTTGCTGGGGAGCCAGGGGCTGTTCCTTAGCTGATCCAGTGGCAGTGCTGAGTTTCCCTGCTTGTCTGAAGACTTTGTTTACATTTGAACTCTCTGCTCCTGTCTGCCTGCAGAGCCAATGAGTCATAGCTTTGGCAGGCAGCCAGAAGATAACAGCTGATATGTAAACAAAGCCTGCAGGGAAAGAACTGCTGGTGCTTGTGAGTCACTCTACAAGGGGAGGAGGGGGAGGGGACAAACATCCTCCACCTGCTGCTCCCCCCTCCCTCTAGCTTTCCACTCACTGGCCAGAGAGCTAGAGGGAAGCAGGGACTTAGAAGACCTCCCCAAGCCCTCAGGGAGCATGCAAGTAGTGCTTTCTGGGGGATTGTCGAGGAAGTGGGGGAGGTGCCAGGTGCTCCTTGGCTGGGTTCCTATGGAGAAACCCAGCCAATCAGCAAGGCCTAGGGGGCATGTAAGGCTGCCTTTTCTAAACTCTCTGACCACCCCATAACTTCTCTTTCTCCTCCTGGCCCCTCCCCTACCAGAGTGAGAGGAGGAAGGGAAAGAGCTCACTCCTCCTTGCTCCTTCCTCCCTAAGTTCACTGGAGGGGAGGAGGAAGAGAGAGAGAGCTCCCCCTCCCTTTTTTACAAGAAGGGAGGGGCTGGGGACTTGTTTGGAGTTGCTGGCTTCATTATTTGGAGGGAAGAGCAACAGAAGGTGGTTATCAGAGTCAGACTAGAGTGATCAGGAGGACTCATCCTTTCATAAACCTGGTAATTTTTGAAAAAAACAAATCCCCTGCCCTGATCTCCTGTACATTGTTTGTTTGCTTGTGCTTTCTTTTGTCCTATTCCCCCCGGCTCTGCCCCCCGCCCACCCCCCTGGGCATTCATTACAGGCAGGGGTAATTACTAATTTTGTGAGCCCCATTTGAAGGGCTGTGCTGCCTTGCCTCCTATTCCTTAAAACATTTTTTTGGCCCTTGGTGTTTTTAACCCTGTGTGAGACCCTGTCACCCTAATTGTCTGCTTTCTGTTTGTTTTTTTGGGGTGGGGGAGGGTTGGAGGTGGCTTGGATGGAAGGGTTTCTAATCTTTGCTGGAATGTTCACTGCATTTAAAATGGCCCCTTTTCAGTGCCAGCTTCAACGCTTTTCTGCTGCAAGAAGGCCACCATGTTGGTTCACTAATGGCTAGTCTTTGCATGAAAGTTCCCCCTCTGGTTGCAGCAGATGCCTTTTACATTGCAACAAAACTGTGTAGCATGTTTTGGAGACAAGTGGAACTCCATGCTGATGCTTTTGTGGTGTGCTAAGAACTTCACATAATATTGTTGGCTTAAGATGGTTTGCTTTGCTCGCTCTGTGTTTGAATGTGCACTGCTGGCTCCGCCTACCGTTGGCTAGGCTCCACCTACCGTTGGCTCTGCCAACTGGTATCCTGGCCCCTCCAACTTATGGCCCTGCCCTTTGCCCCCACCAGCCTTGAAACCCACCAGCTGCCACTGGCGTGTTCAACGGGTGACCAAATTGGTGTTGGGATTGTTATGGTACACTCAAAATGGCCAAACACGTGTTTAGGGGTTTTGACACTGCATCTGAGTTATGTATAAAGGCACCCAAAGTATGCATAAAATAAGTGTTCTTGTTTATGCTTATTTGCTTGTACACAAGCTAATGATTTCACAGACTTGCATCCTCATAGTGGAAGTTTTATAGTTAGTAACAGTCACCATTTTGATGTGTTCTCACTACAACCATGAAATGGTGGCAGAAGCAGAGTTAAAGTATATGTCATCACTGTCTCCTCTTAAGCCGTTCCTTTACTTTTCTGAAGTACAGCTATGCTGCTGGGTGCTGTTTTTTTTAAATATATATTTTATCCATTATCTTTTAATTTATATGTTAAAAGAGAAATATTCAGAGAAACGTCCTCAGTTGGGAGAAGAGTTGTTTTTAGTCATAAAATTAATATTAAAACCTGTGGAGAAATAATTAGATCATAGCCTTTAAAAAAAAAAATTAAAGTCTTTTTATATTCCTGTAATCAGAACAAAACTGTGATCTGGAGGTTTCCATGGTTACCTGTAATAAATGCCACTGAAAATTACCCTTTAACGTCCTAAGTGTTTGGATCCTAGGCACTTGAGAGACCACCTTTCTCCTAGTACTATGACACCAACCATACTGCAATCATGACCCCCAGGAGGGAACTGACAGACATGTCTTCTTTCACAGGGGCCTTTGAGAATAATTTTGCTCCCTGGACTACCAAAGCCAGAATTTGATGAATTTTACATCATAAACCAGATCTTTTCTGGGCAGGAGCGAGGTGCAGTTTATTTTCTTATATTCTTCTTTGGCCATTTTTAAACAAGATGCTCCCATGCATGGACACCCAGTGTCCATGTGTGGAAGCATTTCGTTTGAATGTGGAGAGGTTCACGGGCGTGTACTCCTGCAACCCATGCACCTCCACCCATCTACACCCACCTTCACCCGCCCACAGGAACGGAGCAATTGGTGAAAAGGTGGGTTGCTCTGTACGTGGAGGTGAATATAAATGGGTGTGCAACCATATGCACTCTCCCCTCATGCATGGCCCACACAGAGGTGCTCCACCTGCTTCACATGGACCTGCCCCCCCCCACCCCGTTTAAAAATGCCATTTAAAAATGGCCATCTTCTCTGCAATATTAAGGGTTTTTCAGAGGTGAGAAGGCATTGGGGAGAACTGAAGAACAGAAGCTATTTCTTATACTTGAACTTGTGTCCTGGGTAACACAGTTACAAAAGCAAAGATTATAAAATGTATCAATAAATATGCAATATTTTTGTATATTTAGTACTTCTAGATGCATTTTGTGGATTTCTTTATACAGATAAGTGTTTTAGGAGACTTTTCCCCCATGAAAATGAGGGTATTTGGATAAATACCTTACCCAACATGGGGTAAGGTTGCCCAAGGCGGGGCAATGCATGTGGTTGGGCCACGCTTGTCCCACCACATGGGGAGCACTGCTGCAGGGCCTTGAGTGGCAGGCGCTTTTGCCCATTGTGGAAGGCCATGTCATGGCCATGGGTGGAATCTTGGTCAGGCTGGGGGAGGGAGATGGGGCAGGGCCGAGCGCCCGCTTGTGGGACTGGCACTGTGGCCCAGCCCAGTCATTGTGGCTGCTCCAGCAGTGGCCAGCACACGCAGCTTCCCTGAGACAATCTGCCTGACTCCCTGTGTTGGCCTCAAAGTGCGGAGGCAGCAATTCCCTGCAACAAAGACATGCAGGGATTGGGCCGTTGCAGTTCATCTGGCTGCACCCATAATATTTGGCACCAGGCTCATGATTTTTTAACTTCAGAGATTTGCAAAACTGTTCTAAGAATGCTGAGTTCTGTTGTTGTTCTTTTAAATATACGGTAGGAGGTGTAGCACAGGGTTTTTTAAATGTTTAGTAAATGCAGTTCTAAGCCGTTAAAGTAAGCCTACAATTTTATGTTAAATTCAATGCTAAAAATGTCTCAGAAAAACCATTCTAATCTGTTCTAAATCCTATCTGGTCAGACATTAGAGCCATATTGTGATTATGTCTGTGGAACATAAGAGTCCTCCCTTTGAGATAGGAATTCAGCTATTACCAGATTTGCATTCATTCATGGCATAGGCCCAGTCAAGAAACCCAGCAATATTCAGGCAAAATATAGGAACCTTATGAACAAGGCCAACTTTTTATCCTGTTGATAATGGCAGTTCGCTTTCTAAGACACACAACTAGAAAGTGACACCTTCAGTCATACATCAGGTTAAATAAGGCATAGAGTTGCATCAGAATGAGAAAGTGAAGAAAGGTGCAATACATATTTCCTGCAACAAAGTACATTAGAGTCCAGTCACATGAGTGGACCCACATAAGTCACTCAACTGTGATAACTGGTACGATTAAGGAGGACTATTCCTGTCAGGAGCTCAGTCTTGGCAAGAGTGGACTGACTCCAGTGCCCTGCTCAGTGGTCAAGTCTTGGCCATCCATACCCCAGTGTCAAGTCCAAAGGGTGAGCCTGAGTCAAAAACTTGGTCAAGTCCGTGGCAAGTGTCAATAACCAGGGAAGCAATCCAGTAGGCAGAATGGTCAAGGGAAGGCCTATGGCTAGGCTATGCCTCTGTCTGAAAGCTCTGAACTAAGGGATGGCCCCTGACCCAGGAAGTATTTATAGGACCTTCCAACCAATCCTGCGGCAAAATGCTGCAGCTAATCAGAAACAAGGGTTAGAAAGACCCTGAAAAAAGTAAAACTTGGATTGCTCCCAAGTCCTTATATCTGAATCTGCCAAGATGGCTGAGAGGAACAGTCTAAGCCTGCAGGACCTGAGTGCTCTACCTGCCAATGCCAAACCCAGACAGTTCCTATGACCAGGGACCCATGTGTTCTCTGCATTTTCTCCATTACAGCCATTGGGGGAAACGTAGTGAAGATGGGTCCCTGCCTATGACTAAATGTTTGCATAATCAGGCCCTTATATTGACTGAAGTACTTTCATTTCAGCAACTTGACATGACTGTATCTGAAAACTCAACCTGAGAACCTACCTAGCTAAAGGATCTCACTGGGTGTTTACAAGAAAAATACACCTGGTCATGCTGCAATTTGCAAAGCAGAAAGTCCAGACCCACTTGCTTTAGTACATTCTTTGTAATACATGGGGGAAAGTCTCCAGTGTGAGATGATATAAGAGCAGTTTCCTGGAAGCCAACTCTGCTTATGGTTTCTGGTTCCCAGCCAGTTCTATTTATACATTTTCTCCAGTTACTTTCTCTTTCTTACAAAAGATACTTCTGTTTGGCATTCCAACAGCGCAATATTTTGTTGCCAAATCTGTGGTGTTGAAAAAGCACAAATGAAGTTGTGAAAATGACACACGTACTGATTACATTTGACACAGGCTTATTAGCCCTTTAACACAGGAGGCTTCACACAGGAGCAACTGGCAGCAGCAGAGCAGGGACCTTGGCCGCTATGCTTATGACTTCTACAATCAAGGCCCAGATATTTTTGCAGCAATGTCATTTAAATAAATGTAAGCCTTGATCCTGAAAACACTTAAAGTGTTGTGTACTTTTGTTCATGTGAGTAAATTTACAGAGGCACACAAGTGTTTTAGGATTAGAGTATTCATGATGGGGAATATCATCTGCTGGCATGAAACAGATTGAGCTCCATTGCACTTACCACAAATGTATTTTATTGTTTTATTATATTGTTAGCCGTCCCGAGATGGTGGGCATGAGGGGGTGGCATAAAAATGTCAAGAAATAAAAAAAGAAAAGAAATAAAAATAAAAAATTGAAGTCAAGTCAATTTACAGACATAAAAGATCTGGCCTGAGGAATGGAGGGATCTAAAGAACAATGTATAAAGAGGGAGATCAGCATCAAAAGAGAGAAACAAAGACATAAATTTAGTTCAAAATAAGGTTGGAGGGACAAAAGGCCAGATAGATAGAGCTTCACTAGACACTGCAGGGAAATGGGGAGGATTAGCAGCACTCTTCCCTGCCCACCACACACACATACCTTGTCTGCTCCTGAACAACCAAGGATGCATTATAGCCAGTGACCCATGATCACGGCACAATCGTGATTCACACCATCAGCTGAACAGGTGAATGGCCAAAGCCACAGGTACCTTTAATTGTTTGTGACACTGCACCTTTGTTGTTATGGAAGGAGAGGGAATGGCTTGACACTGCTTGGAAACAATGACTGTCCTTTCCTGCCACTCTAGGCCTGAATTGAAATACCTATTTTGTTTTCATGGACATTCCTATGAAAACAAAAGAGCTATCTATTTTTTCTCTGATCAGAATTCCAACTGGGAAAAAAAATCCATTGCTCATGTGCAAATGGCCACCAGAACCAATTGTGCATGTGCAAAATGGCCACCGCTCTTATTCAAAGGCAGTGGCAACTGCCCACATTCAAGATGATGGCAATGCTGTTTTTCAGTAGGGGCAGTGGCCATTTTGGGCATGTGCAGTGTGTTGTTTTGGGATATTCTAATATTTCCTCTATTTCCAATTGGAACTGGACAAAATATTGACTGTTCCAGTTTTCAGTTGGAATGGACAAACCTGCCCCATTCCAACAGAAAATTGGAAAAACTGGAAGTCTGTATTCATATGTCACCTCTTTTGAATGTCAGACTTGCTTTAAGTGAGGGGATGTTTTGGGTACCAGTCATGGTCGGTGGCAATGCTGTGTCTCATAGCTATTTTTAAACAGCATGCCACGTTTTAGGAAGCTGTGCAGCTAACCCTTGGAATCAAACAAGTTGAGAAACACAGCTCTAATCTGACATAGTGTGTTCGACATGATGGGTAGGTGATAATGGGTGGGTAACAGGTGGGGAGGTGCTTGTCTAAAAACATCCAGAGACAAGGAAATAATCATGAGGCTCATCACAGGATGGCTTGTACGCAAATATGTATTTGTGTATGTGTTGTGACTTCTCAGAGTTTCTTCCCCCTTTGGATTCATAATCCTAGCAGCACTCCTTGCCCCCAAATTTTAACCTCTCTTTAGTCAGTACAGGATAAGTTCCAGCCTAGCACCTCTCCACAAATGTAAAAATCATACTGTGGCCAGATTCAAAACCCATGCACCGTATTTCCATTGGCTTCAATAGCAATTAGATCAGGTTATGAGACCTTTAGTGCTGAATGCCAATTCATGTTTATTTATTTGTATATTTATTTATTTCAATTGCTGGCTCACCCTTCCCCAAAAGGCTCAATTCATGTTGTTTGTTTATTTCAGTTTCTAGATCACACTTCCCCAAAGGCTCAGGACAGGCAAACTCTTTTCTCCCTAAGTCACAGGACCAGACAGACATCATCATTTTCGTCTTGTCTGGATTCAGCTTCAGTTGGCTCATCCACATCCAGTTGCCAGTGTCAGCCAGTCGCTGGGTAAGCACCAACAAGGCAGGACCTGGGTCAGATGAAAAAAACCTTATAGGTTTTAGAAGGGCCTTCAAAGAGAGCTTTAAAACTAATGGAGAAATACAGAAGAAAACTCTGTTTCAGTGCAGAGACTGAGATGTGAACACTGTTTTAGTGTCCCTGCCTGGGTGCAACCACACGAGCTGGGTTGGGTGGGGCTGTGTACAGCCCACCGTGTACAATCTCCAATATGGTCCAATTCCCCACATGCCCTGTCATGGGCAAGCACAGCTGCCTCACTTTGGCCAGCAGGGAAGAGCTGGCTACATGGTCCACTCCCCTGCATCCATCACCAGCCCTTCCATGCTTTTGACCGGCCGAGGAGCCAGCCACATGGGGCTGGATGCTCCAACGCCTGCTAAACTGCAGGACTGGGCCCTCTGCCAGTAGGCAGCTGGGCGATGGGGAAGCCTGTTTGTGAGCCGCTCTGAGCCTTGGGAAGGGCAGCATGTAAATTCAAATAAATAAAAAAATAAATTTGTGATTGTTCCCCTAAAGCCAAACTATATATGTAATATCTGGATCAAAAAGATACATCTGCTGCTATAGTAAAGGAGCTATTTCACCTCTGGGATAAATAGGTGCAACTCAGCTGAAGTCAGTATATATACTTATACCAGTGACGTGGTGTTTGATCCAGTAACTAAAATAGAAATATTATGTTCTTAATTAAAAGCTCTGGAGGAAATTAGCGGACACATTACACATATTCCTACAAGAAGTCACATTCAACTATGCTGAAGCCTTGTCTGTCCGTCTGTCAGACAACATGTGTCTGAATGTGTGTTTTGATCTCGATATAAACATCGGTTTGGCCCTGCGTTCACCATGTGACACTGCTTAGACACACAGCCCATCTTGGGGCAAATCAGTGATTTGCTCACTGCTCGATCTCAGCATGCAAACGTTGCTGCCTTGTTCCCTGTGTTGTACCTGCTAACATGCCACGTGATATTATTAGACACAACGTTGGCCATTTGTTCAGCCAGAACACGCAAATTGTCCTTGGGATGCAATGGTGTTCACATTGCATGTTCAATGGGTGACCAAACTGGTGCTGGAATTGTTATGGTGTTTACACACAATGGCCAAACATGTGCTTAGGGAGTTTGACACCCAGTCTTTATGTCGTCTTAAGATGCCCAAAGTGTGCCTGTATTTTTGTCACCTGCAAACAAATAGCTGAGCCAAATGTGAGTATCTGCATCTCTAATTATCAAATTTAGAACTACACTCGTATAGCTAGATATGCACGAATTAAGTTCTAGGATCACAGTTATTTTCATAGATGTGACAAATATTGATAGAAGCATTTATTTGCATATACAAGCTCTGCACTTAAAGGGGAGGCCGTGGTCCCGAAAATTTAGTCTTGGAGATCATTTAGGGACTGATCCAAACCTCATTGAACTCTGTTTTATTCTCCACTGCACAACACTGCTGTCAATGCCATAATTTCCAAACATCTTTCAGTAGTGCGTTTTCTTATTTTAAGAGAAGTCTCCTTATTTCTGAGCTCCATAACAAATCCTTTCTATTTCCTAAGACATCCCTTATTTACACAATGGACACCTCCTGTTTTGAACAATACAGCCCCAGTGAAACATAATGAACATCTCTTATTTCAGAACTCCTCAGCTCTGTAGTGTTCCCTTCTTTTTTAAATGTTAATTTGACCTGGCCAACCGTGGACAGGGCCAGCAGTGCACATGCAAACACAGAGAGAGCAAAGCAAACCATCTTAAGCCAACAATATTACGTGATGTCTTTAGCACACCACAAAAGCATCAACATGGAGTTCCACTTGTCCCCAAAACATGCTGCACAGTTTTGTTGCAATGTAAAAGGCATCTGCTGCAACCAGAGAGGGAACATTCATGCAAAGACTAGCCATTAGTGAACCAACATGTGGCATGGTGACCTTCTTGCAGCAGAAAAGCCTTGAAACTGACACTGCAAAAGGGTCTTTTTAAGTGCAGTGAATATTCCAGCAAAGATTAGAAACCCTTCCATCCATCCATCCCACTCCAACCCCTCCCCCGCCCCAAAACAAACAGAAAGGAGACAATTAGGGTGACAGGGTCTCATACAGGGTGAAAAACAGCAACGGCCAAGAAAATATTTTAAAGAATAGGAGGAGAGGCAGGACAGCCCTTCTGCACATGCAAACACAGAGCAAGCAAAGCAAACCATCTCAAGCCAACAATATTTTGTTAAAGCTTTAGCACAGCACAAAAGCAGCAGCATGAAGTTCCACTTGTCCCCCAGAACATGCTATGCAGTTCTGTTGCAAACTAAACTTGCAATGTGAAAGGCATCTGCTGCAACCAGAGAGGGAACATTCATGCAAAGACTAGCAATTAGCAGGGGCATAGCTAGAGTGCAATGGGCCCCTGGCCAAGATGGGTCCCCCTCTCCAGCGGGCCTAGGGGCATTGCTATCAAACACACACCACCCAAAAATGCAACCAGCCTAGAACTGGTTAAATTTATTTGTGCAGCCAAAAGGCTATTACAAACATAAATTAAAACATTCCCATATATTCTTATAGGGCTGCAATACAATATTACAACATAATGCAAAAAGATTCCATAAAACATATGCATATACGTATCTCACTGGATTAACCATTATCAATAAAATTCCTCCGGATACGTAATGCCATCTCACAGAAATGCAACCAGCCTATTAAGTGCATTATGCCATGAAAATATATATATATATATATATATAATATATATATATATATATATATATAAAAACCAGAGTTGTTCCCCTATGATCAATTCACACTGCCCCCACCCCATAACCAGTTCATTTGCGCCCCCAGGGCAGCGTGAATTCATTATATGGGGGCACAAATGAATTGGTTATGGGGTGCGGGTTTAAAGACAGTATTCCTTTTAGCAATAATTTCATTAAGAAGAGTTAGTGAAATAGCAGCCATAATAATCTCAGAACCATATTTGCAGATTTTCCAAGATAGAATAGATATTGCTTTACATCCTGAATTCCTACCTAAGATAGTATAAGTAAGACAGTTGTGAGAATGTGGTCCTTTTTACACAGGCCTCTCCCACCCATGAACACGCAGATTTCCAAGTGCTCATGGGTGGGGGAGCCTTGTATGAACAACACAGCGCATGCGCCCGCAGCGATTGGAGTGCCTGCATCTGCCCACCTAACATGCATCCCCACTCACCCCCACCTCTTCCCCTTGCACGGAGCAACCAGGGGAAATGGCAGTTGCGTCGTGGGTGCGGGTGAGTGGGGATGCGTGTGCAGCCATGTGCACACCCCACCCACGCACCGGTGTGCCCATGGATCCCCCACCCAGTGGAGCCATGTAAAAATGGCCTGTGAGGAGCCACTTGAAGAAGAAAATAAGGTTTCTGTCTTGTAAACAAAGTTCTTCGAGATGACTTCGAACATTCTCATAGCACCCACCCTTCCAGTCCCGCATGGAATATTCCTTGAAGAAGGAACTGTCATTCTGAGGGGGAGAGTTCTTTTTATACTAGAGGAACTCGAGACCATCACATGGTCTATTATTTGAATATGGTGAGTATGTCATATACAACCCAGTTGTGAGAATGTTGCCATCTCGAAGAACCTTCATTACAAAGCAACAACCTTCTGATCGCTCACGTGGGGGGGGGAGTTGTTTGTTTATCTCCCAGTCTTATCAGATCCTACTGCAGGCAGCGAGAGAGGAGGGGGAACCCCAGCAGGGCACATGCCAACACAGAGCAAGCAAAGCCAAACCATCTCAAGCCAACAATATTTTGTTAAGGTTTTAGCACAGCACAAAAGCAGCAGCATGAAATTCCACTTGTCCCCCAGAACATCAGCATGCTACACAGTTCTGTTGCAAACTAAATTTGCAATGTAAAAGGCAGCTGCTGCAAGGGCCAAGAAAATACTTTAAAGCATAGGAGAAGAGGCAACACAGTCCTTCTGCACATGCAAACACAGAGCAAGCAAAGCAAACCATCTCAAGCCAACAATATTATGTTAAGTCTTCAGCACACCACAAAAGCAGCAGCATGAAGTTCCACTTGTCCCCCGGAACATGCTACGCAGTTATGTTGCAAACTAAAATCAGACAGGGAACAAACATTCATGCAAAGACTAGCCATTAGTGAACCAACATGTGGCATGGTGGCCTTCTTGCAGCAGAAAAGCCTTGGAAATGGTACTGAAAAAGAGGCCATTTTAAATGCAGTGAACATTCCAGCAAATATTAGAAACCCTTCCATCCATCCCCCTTCCACCCGCAACCAAACAGAAAGCAGACAGTTAGAGTGACAGGGTCTCAAAAAGGGTGAAAAACTAAAACAGCAATAACCAAGAAAATATTTTAAAGAATAGGAGGCGAGGCAACACAGCCCTTCCAATGGGGCTCACAAAATTAGTAATTACCCCTGCCTGTAATGCATGGGGGTGGGGAGGGAGAGAAGAGGACAAAAGAAAGCACAAGCAAATAAACAATGTACAGGAGGTCAGGGCAGGAGATTTGTTTTTTCAAAGCTTACCAGGTTTCTGAAAAGATCAGATCTCCTGATCACTCTAGTCTGACTCTGGTAACCACCTTCTGTTGTTCTTCCCTCCAAACAAGGAGGCCAGGGACTCCAAACAAGTCCCCGGCATCTCCCCTCTTATAAAAAATAAAAAAAAAAAAGAGGGGAGGAGCGTGCTCCCCTCCCCCCGTGAACCTAAGGAGGAAGGAGCAAGGAAGAGTGAGCTCTTTCCCTCCCTCCCTGCACTCTGGTAGGGGAGGGGCCAGGGGGAGAAAGAGGAGCTATGGGGTGGTCAGAGCATTTAGAAAAGGCACCCTGACATGCCCCCTAGGCCTTGCTGTTTGGCTGGGTTTTTCCATAGGAACCCAGCCAAGGAGCTCATAGCACCTCCCACACTCCCTCCCAAATCCCCCAGAAAGCAGTGCTTTTCTAAGCCGACACCCAGTGCATGCTTCCTGAGGGCTTGGGGAGATCCTCTAAGTCCCCACCTCCCTTTAGCTCTCTGGTCAGTGAGTGGCAAGCTAGAGGGATGGGGGAGCAGCAGCAGGAGGAGGAAGTTTGTCCCCTCCCCCTCCTCCCCTTGCAGAGATCTTTCCCTTCAGACTTTGTTTATATATGACTCATCAGCTCTCCAGGAGGAGAATTAAAATGTAAACAAAGCCTTCAGACAAGCGGGGAAACAGATAGCGCTGCTGCTGGATCAGCTGAGGAGCAACTACTGACTCCCCAGCAAGCATGGGGGGACCCCTGAGGAGCTTAGGGGGGCATCTGCCCCAACACCCTGGAGGAGGGGCCTCCACTGGCTTGGGGGCCGGTGAGGTGGAGTGGCTGTGATCTGTACAGGTAGTTTGACCTTTCGGAGGTATCGGGCGCCTAATTCATCTGATATAGAATGTGTCCATCTTGCATTGGATTTGGCTGGAGATAGATTGGGAACCCTCTTGGTGTACCGACCACCCCACTGCACAGCTGATTCCCTAACCATTGTAGTCGAGATAGTCTTGGGAGGTGACATTGAAATCACCAAGACTTATTGTCTTGTGCGATTTCAACATACACAATGAGTCTAGCCTTCAGGAGTAGAGCAGGAGTTCTTGGCCACCATGAAAACCATGGACCTATCACAGATAATATCTGACCTGACACACGAGGGGCACATGTTGGATTTGATGTTTTTTACCAGCCTGGATATAGGAGTTCCGATTATCAGGGATGTTGTTACAACACCATTGTTGTGGTTGGACCATTACCTTGTGAGAGCCCCAGATCCTGGCCCTCCTATGCTCTTGTGGTGGTGGTAGACTGGTTAGGTTGGCCCGCCTTTGAAGGCTAATGGATCTCATTGTTTTCCAGAATTCTCTGTGGGATTTACTTAGGCCCTTTTCAAACGGACTGCAAAGGCACCGCGGTCCGTGGGGGCTGGGTGAAGGTGGTGACAGATGTGCAGTGCATCTGTGTGATGCACACCCACCTCCACCTCTACATACATGGAGGCGTTGTCCCCAATGCCTCTGTGCGTGATTGATGGGGGAATATGGAGGGACCGTTCATGCACCCCGACCCATCCCCACTGGCAGTCACAAGGACGCCCCCCTTTCCCACCCAGTTGTCCACGTGGGCGAGGGGGGGAGTCTCCTATGAACAGGGCCTGCAGTCGGCCAGGGGCACCCTCCTTGAGGTCCCCTAGGTTTCTCAGGTGTCAACCTTGTGGAGGGCATTCTCTGTGGCCGTGCCATGGCTGTGGAACTCCATCCCCGCCAGAGGTTCGCCTGACCACCGACCTCCCCTCTTTCCATAGACAACGTAAGACCTGGCTGTTCTGCTGTGGCTTTCCCGAGGGAGGTGGGCTGGGTGGGTTGGGTTATGATGGGGTAGGGGGTAATTCGTTTTAGTGTGGTTTTTTTAATTATTATTATTATTATTATTATTATTATAAACATTTATATAGTGCCAGTAGTGTGACCTGGTGCTGTACAGAGCATAGAAATAGACACGGTCCCTGCCTGTGGCTTACAATCTAAAAGACAAGGAGGGGGAGACAGGGAGAGGGGACAGTGGATTGTATTATTGTTGTTCTTTAATCTGTTTTAATCTGTTATAAGCTGCCCCGAGATGCCTTTAGCAGGACGGGGTGGCATACAAATTTTATAATAATAATAATGATAATAATTAGTGGCTGGCTACTCTGTCAATGACTCTGTTGATGGTGAAAATGAGCGATTTTGTCTGCAATGTAAAATGTCACAGCAGGCATTAGATGACTCCCATCTTCGCTATCATAGTATCTGCAAAGAATCGTCCAGTGGAGCTGTTCCAGGTGGTGAGGGGCCTGGTTAATCCATTTTTATTAGCTACTTTGCAGACAAAATGTGTCTGCAAAGTTTGGAGTTATGGAAACTCCATCTTGACCTGTTTATTTGGATTGGTTTCAGTCAGTATCATCCACTGATGTGGGGCAGGTGCTAGGGTGGTGAGGACAACCAGTTGTGAATTAGATCCTTGCTTGTCCTGACTGGTGAAATTCATAGGGGAGACATTCGGGCCATTGCTAGAGGTGTGCACCAGGGGCCTATGTCATTTTTGTTTTTGTTTTTTCATTTTCTTTATTTAAATCTGTCATTTTCATTTTCATAAATATCAAATTGTCATTTTTGTTTTTGCTTTCATTTTCCATTGGTTTCAATGTAAAACACATGTTTGGCTGTAAGTTTTTTGTATTTCACTATATGTGGCTGAACCATGGTGTGCTTATACCTCCGATGGAAGGCATTATGTGTACCAAATTCCAAAAAGATTGGATAAAGGAATCCAATTTTAGAAGCAGTTGAATTAATTTATTTTGCAAACATCTTCATATACAATCTTAGCTGTACCTTCTTTGCCTCACATTTAATGTAGATGAAACTTGGCATGTTTATACCCCTTCCCATATTTACTATCTTTGCCAACTTTCTGAAGGATTAGATAAATGGTCCTGGTGGTATAAGCAATTAACTTATAAATGTATATCTGAATGTAACATCCTTGTAGTCCAACCAGTGTACATGGAATTTGGCAGGGATATATATCACACTTTCATGATGATCTCTGACAATTATAAGAAAGATGTGATAAAGGGTCCCAATTTGATATGTCTGCACAGCATATGCAGAGAACGAGCCTATGGCAGGGATTCTCTTATGTGTTAACAGTGGTATAATATTGGTTTGTGATGCCTATTGGCCAGCAGAAAGGTCAACCAAATATCCTCATTCTGTGCTGTGACCATCCCAACATCTCTTCCCCCACTTGTTACTGGGAAGTCAGAAGCATCTGTTTAGGAAAGCACCAATAGAGATTCTCTTATGTCCTCTGTCACAGTGCTGCAGGATGTGATTGTGATGATAATTGGCCATCCTGGATGTGTAAACTATGTCTCCTGATTGCTGGGATGCTATCCCCAAAGTCCCAGTTATGTCCCTTCCATGC
>QEPC01008826.1:819539-841356 GCA_003113815.1 Sphenodon punctatus
TATTTATTTATTTATTTCGTTACATTTATATGCCGCCCCCCCCATACCCACGGCATCTCGGGGCGGCTTCCAACACAATATAAAACAGTTTTAAAAAAACATTTTTAAACATAAAACATATTTAAAACACCCCCCACAAAAATTAACCCACCACCCCACCCTCCCCTCCGAAGCCCTGGGCGAACAACCAAGTCTTACAAATACGTTGAAAGGCCAAGAGCCCCGGGGCCAGGCGAGCCTCCTCCAGGAGGGTATTCCACAACCGCGGCCCAGTCACCGCGACCGCCCTCTCCATTGTGGCCCCCCGTCTTACACGGGGGACCTCAAGAAAGGCGCCCCCGGTGGACCGAAGGGATCACTTTGAGGCATGGAGGGCGAGGTGGTCCCCGAGATATGAGGGGGCCACTGCCTCCACCTGCCGATCCAGACGGAGGCCTGAATCCAAAACCACCCCCAGACTCCGAACCTGAAGAGCAACGGGCAGGCGAGCACCCCCTATCAGGGGGGCCAGCACCTCCCCCGCCCTTCCCACCACCATCACCTCTGTCTTATCGGGATTGAACTTCAGTCTGCTGTGCCACATCCAATCCACCACGGCCTCCAAACATTGGGAGAGTAACGAGACAGCAGGACCTGGGTCAGTTGAAAACGAGAGGTACAGCTGAGTATCATCAGTTAGAGACAGGTCGGTAGCTGGCGAGTGCGTCCACATCGAAAGATGGCTTCTTCAGCAGGGGGCGCACCACAGCCTCCTTGAGACTGGGTGACAACCTCCCCTGCCGAAGGGACGCGTTCACTACCCTCGCCAGCACCGTCCCCAGAGTCTCCCTGGAGGCTTTCACCAACCTTTTTACTTCTCCAGGCTTTTTACAACCTTTTTACTTTTACTTTTACAGGCTTTTTACTGATGATATTTTTGTAATCTGGACTAGTGGCAAGGACAGCTTTGACCACTTCAAAGAGGAGATCAACTCTGCTCATCCTAATATTAAATTCACGTGCAATAGCACCATAGAAAACTCTCACATTCCTTTTTTGGATGTCTTGCTCACCATTTACCAACACCAAATTGTCACCGATCTATACAGCAAACCAACAGATGCCCACATATACTTACATTGGAATTCATGCCATCCCAAACATGTAAAAAAGAATATCATCTACAGCCTGGCCCTAAGGATCAAACGTATCTGATCCTTAGGACCAGGCTCAAAGTTATGTATCAAACATATCTTTGAGCTCATTGATTCAAAAGAATCAACAAGCTCAAAGAACATCTTTGCAGGCGATATCCAGCACATGTTATTTACCAAAACATTCACCGAGCATCTTTTTTCACAAGGGACTCGCTCCTCCAGAAATCTGACAGTGAAAATACTGAACCACAACGCATCCCTTTTATGGTCAACTTTCACCCGGCATTCCCTAATTTTCATCTGGCTATTAAGGAAAGCTACCTCTTGGTTACCTACTCACCATGTCTAGCTAAATCCATTAACAAACCCACTCTCATAGCCTTCCGACAACCTCCAAACCTTCAAAAATTACTAGTGAAAGCACAAATTAAACCACCTATCAACAATCCAGGGTCACACCATTGCGATTCCAGTCGGTGCATCACCTGCATGTACATGAGAGAGACAACCACCTTTAAAAGCAGTGTAACTGGCAAGACCTACTTTATCAAACAGAACATCACCTGCAAATCCAACTACCTCATATACGTTACTAAATGCAAACACCCTGGATGTCACATTCAATACGTTAGGAAGACTACTACCGATCTTCGCACGCGATTTAGAAACCACAAATTGGCTATCATCACGAAGAAGCTAGACCAACCCGTATCTAAGCACTTTAATACTGATGGCCACAGCCTTTTGGACTTGGAAATATTCCCTATAGAGAATCCACCTATACAATGGTCACTAGAAGAAAGAGAAAACTTTTTGGATTTACAGACTTTGTACCCTTACCTCCCAAGGCCTTAACCTGGAAGTTAACTCCTAGATCTCCCTCATCTGAGAGATTTCTTCCCCGCTCCCTTTCAACATCACCTGTCTTAGAATCCTTCCTCCCTCAACATTCTACTCTGTTTCCTTGACTCCCAGCAGCTACACTTTTAATCCAACTGTTACTGAAGAAGGCAGAAGCTGAAACGTTTAATTAAAAGATTTTATTTACCTCTGTTTTGTCAATCACTTCTTTATATGGCTAATAATCAATAAAATAAAATATAAATACAATAATAAATATATTAAAACACTAATAAAATCATACAATTAAACTGGGGTTAAATAAACAAAATCCTACCACCCTAACTCACCCCTCACTCTTCACCCATCTCCCTCAGAATATGCCTGTTGTTCTGCCACTCAGGCAGCTCAGAAGCAGGGAGGCAATCATATGTTCCATGCAGAAGCAGGACCAGAAGCATTAGGGTGAGATATTTAGCGTAGATTTGGCTTTTGGCTTCTCCAGAGAGAAGGCTTTTGGTCTTCCTGTCTGGTGGTTAAAACTAGATGTGTTTATAACTTGTAGGGGCGGTCTTTTGGTTGTAAATGCATATTCGGTTCCCTTTCATTTTGTATCCCCAAATTTCCAGATTTAAATATGGGTTCATACTACGGATACATATTTAAAGCAATTAAGAAATAAAAATAATAATAAAAAGTTAAATTACTGTGCATGTGTAAAATGACCGCTGGACCGTTCTGTGCAGGTGTGTCCTTTTTCAAAATGGCGGCACCAGCATTGCCACCATTTTGGAAAAGTGTGCACATGCATGGGATGGTCCAGTGGCCATTTTGTGCATGGACAGTAATTTTTTTTTATTCTTCTATAAATTAGAACCAAACCAAAACAAGCTTGTTGTAGCATTGTTCCAGTTTGTATGGATTAATCCGTAACGGCCCATCGTGTGCAGTTATGGATTAATCTGAATCTGAACTTCCAACACTAATAGTCTGTAGGTTAGGCCAGCAAGACACAAATGAGTATTTGAAAAGCAGGATGAATATGCAAGTGAATACTGCTCTGTATCCTCAAACACTAAAGATATACTGGATTTGTCAAATTGTCCTCTTTAGGATCATAACATGCTATGCTGCACAGGTTATCCGTGTGCTGCTTTTCCTGGTGCAAACAGCTGCAAACCTCCATCTCTAATTTACCATGAATTCTAGAATGGTTTACGTCACCATTTTTGGACAGCAGTTATTTTTTTACTTTGGGCCCTGTTTTTGATGACAGTCAGTGCCATTTAATAGGCAAGGTGTATTAAACTCGTGTTTTTTATAAGCCTGTAAGAAGCTCCAAGATTTTTATATAAGCTGTAAAATGAGATGCTGTGTGCAGCTGCCATGCAGTGAGCCTTCTCGTTTGACATGGGTGCTGTGCTGATGTCAGCACATTCAGTAACCTGATTTCAGCAAAGTCATTTCTGTTGCAAGCAAGCAGAGACTCTAGCACAATTTGGGTCCGCTGCCAGGGGCATATGTACCATGGAGTGAGGGGGTTCAGTTGAGCCCAGGCTCTGGATTCTAGGGGGACCCCCCTAGTGGCCTGCAAGTGGCCTGACCCCTGCTAGTACATTTTCAGAATGGGCGAACAAGGGAGCTGGGCCACTGGTGCTGAGGCCTCTTGCAAAGGGTCCCACCAAGAAGGAGTTGGCAGTAGGAATGGGAGAACACGGTTCAGAAGTTCGGAGTTCGGCCCGAACTTGGCCTGTTCGGATGACCGAACGCGAACCTGAACCCGAACATGAACATACCGAACACTGAACAGCGAAATGGCCGAACAGTTCGGTTAGTTTGGATCGCGTTCAAGTGAGTTTGGATGGCAAAAAAAGGTTCACTGTAAGGTGACAGGGAGGGGTAGTACTAGTCACTGAGGAGCAGACTTCCAGGCACCAGAGGTGGAGAGGCTTGCAAGAAATGAAACTATCTACCTCCCCACTTCCCAACACCTTCTGAGCTAGTCACTGTTCCTGAACAGCAGACGTTGAGTAGGATTATTAGATTGCTTTAAGTTTCATTTCAGTTTTGTACTGAAATGAAACTTAAACCTTAAACTGAAACCTTGTGTTTGTGATTCCCCCCCCCATCCCATATAGAGAGAGATAGAGAGATATAGATAAAGAGAGATAGATAGATAGGTTAGGGATAGTAGTTGTAGGAGCTAGCTTAGTGATAGAGATAGCGTTAGTGATTTAGTTTTAGTGTTTGTAGGAGTAGGCCTGTGTACTTATTAGATAATCCATTTAGTTCATAGCATTTAGAATAGTTAATAGCAGTTAGATTTAGTGTAGATAGATATATATAATATTAGATTAAAAAAATAAATTAAAAAACCCCATATAAAAACAAAAAAACCAAATAAAAAACAAAAGAAAACCATATAAAACCCAATAAAAAACCAAAAAATCATATAAAAAACAAAAAAAACACCCATAACATTTCCCGAATGGCCGAACAGAACGGCCAAACCCGATCCCGGCGAACTAACCGAACGCAGACGAACTGAACGCAGACGAACCGAATGGCCAAACCCGAACCGCAATCTGTTTGCCCATCCCTAGTGGGCAGGGGTGGGGTGCTGGCTTCCCCAACTCTTAAAACTTTCTTTCTGATCAGGTGTGTAGCTAAGTTGGAATGGCCCCTGGGGCAGAAGATGGAATGCCCCTCCCTGACCCTCCTACCAGCAGCAGGGGATGCAGCTGCATGAGGAAGTCTGCTCCCCATCCCACCCCCCCAGGTTTATGGACCCCAATGCTGCTACACCATCTGTCCCTATTGTAGCTATGCCCTTGTTCCTGGGAGAGTTGTTGCCACTCAGGGTGGGGTAAGGGGTGCTGGGAGCCAGGGCAACACCATAACCTTTATAGGGGGAAGCCACTATTTAGGAAGATGCCACCCCCTTACTCTTAAGGGGGCCCAGACCCATCACAGCCTTGCTACACCACTGTGCACTTGAACACCATTTCACTCAATGGGAGTTTTGTCATTGGCCCTTTTTACGTGGGCCCTGGCTAGGTGGGGCTGCGCCGCCATCTGTGTACTGTGGGGGTAGGAAGGGTTCTTCTGACAGGATGCACATACATCATCACACATCCCCATGCATCACTACACATGGAGGCACCTCCATTTTTTCCGGTGCCTCCATGCATGAGGATGCATGTGTGCAGGAGCGCACACACCCACCCCCGCAGGATTTACACAGGCGGCTCCCACACTAGAACACCAGGGTGTTCTAGTGTTCGTGGCGCCACCCGTGTAAAAAGGGCCATTGACTTCATTGGATGGAAGATTGTGTCCTATGCGTTTTCTCTTGGATTGGGCTAAATCACTTGATCTTTCAGTGGGCATAGCAGAATGTTTTCCGACATAGCTCTGCTGAACATATGTTAACAAGGCATGAACCCGAAACTCCACTTCAGAACTGGATCAAGGTTTGAATGATTGGACACTTCACTGTTTTGCTTCAGGCTCTTATAGATAATTTTTTTCCCCCCTCCATTTCTTGGGACCTAGCTGTAGCACAGATTGACATGACAACCTAACATGTGTCAGTGTTTGTTATTAGACTCATTACCATTCCAATTTAATTTACCCAAACATTTTACTTTAATTGATCTATTTTTTGAAAAATCAGTTCTTAAAATTCACAGAGATGGAATAACATTTTTATAACTAGCTTCTTGAATATTTGGTTTAGTTTTCTAATTTATATATTATTTATATATTAATGTATATATTTAAATATTATACTATATTTTCAGCTCTGAAAAGCACCTCTTCTTCAGTTCTTTCAGGCCACTATTTTATTAATTATTATTTTATTATTAGTAGTAGTAGTAGTTCTAGTAGTAGCAGCAACAGTAGTAGTAGAAGTAGTGCCCCAGAAATGCATCTGGCACTGAACACACATTATTTATTAGAGACATATTCCTGTCCCAGGAGGCTTACAGTCTAGGATAAACAAGGGAGTGGGGAACATAGGGAAAGACAGAGCTGCATTCAGGAACTTGAGAAGTTCCACCTACATCTAGCTTAGGCTGCTTTTATATGAGGCTCTGAAAAGCGCCTCCTAAGTCCTGCATTTAGAGAAAAGCCGCGCAGGGAGTGTTTCCATGCTCCCTGCGCTGCCGGACGTGACGTGCTCCCCGTTGTCAGCAGCGTTGGAGCACGTCACTTCCGGCAGCGAGAGGAGCATGGAAACACTCCCTGCGGAGCTTTTATTTCAACGCGGGACTCAGGAGGCGCTTTTCAGCACCTCGCATAAAAGCGGCCTCAGTTACAGGGTAGAAGGGAAATTTGAATGACAGAACAGCAGAAGGAGCACCAGTGAGCAATCTATGAGCATGAATAGCTAGGAAAAATCTTATGGGAGAGGTAGGCTTTTGGAAGGGATTTGAATGGTGGGAGAGAAGGAGTAGAGTGTATGTGTCCAGTAATAGGGGGAGGCTTGGTAGAAGGGAGGAAGATGACTTAGGGAGCACAACACTCCAGCATGAGAAAGTGCTGTGTCAGAGGCGTAGCAAAGATCCAAGGTGGAAATGTAGAAATGGCTCAGGGAAGAAAGATAGTGAGGAGGAGCAAGACCATTTTAGTTAAGGCCTAGTCCTTTGTGAACTGTGAAGAACTCTACTTCCAAACACTGCTAAAGCACCTAAAGCATTCATCCAGTTCCCAAAGTGATTGGATGTCTTAGAATCATTCATATATTTATCCTCCCAGTACCCTGGGTGGTAGGTGTATATTATCACACACCCCATTTAGGAGACAGGGAATTGGGACACAGAGCGACCATGTGACTTGACCAACATTACCCCCAAAAGTCTGCAGCAGGTCAGAGGATGGAATCCAGGGTCCATCTTTCCCATCTCGTCTGGTGTAGCACCCCCCAAAGCATTTCCTCTCATATGAGTTGTGGTCTCTCCTAGTTTAGATTCGCCACTTTGCCTTCTCTTTGTTGTCCCATTATACGTAATTTTAGGGGCAGTTTGAGCACAATTTCACCCTCTCTGTGTATTCTTTCTGCTGGCATTGTTTTCTTTGTAAAGCACATTTTGTTGTCATGGTTGCTGTGTTCTGTACGGGAACTAAAAGCCTTTTAAAATGAAGCATCCCTGAACAGTCTCACTTGGTAACTGACATTTTTGCGAAGAAAAACAAACAGCCCCAGAATTCATCTTTATTTATTTATAATAAATTTTATTATTTATTTATTCACATTTATATGCTGCCCTTCCCACAAGGCTCTTGTTAACATGCTCTTCTAATCAGGAAAGTGACTGTGGAAAGAGTGTCATATTATATAGCACCAGTGTGTGTATGTGTGTTAGCTGCTAGTGCATCTTAGTAGAGGTAGTACAATATTTCACCGTTTCAAGAAGAGAAAGAGGAGTCCACTGCCCCTGGGATGTAGCCTGTAATAGGCTGGCTTAGGTGGTGCAGCTGCATTGGGGCCCATGAGCCTGGGGGTGGGCATGGTCCCTAATGCAGCTGCCCCACCTGCCACCATCCCCGCAGTGCCGTCCCTCCGTTGCTGCTGGTGCCCAGAGACTATGAACAAGGGTGGGGTTTATCCAAGTGGGGATGGGACCTGGGTGCCTGAAGGAACACTCCCACCCATCTGCAGAGCACACCCCAGCTCCTTGCCCCAGCACAAATGCGCCACTAATGAGCCCCACTTTTCTTCACAGCCCCACACCAGCAACTCGGATGCCACTTCCCCTCCCAACTCAGTAACCCCTGCCCAGGTAGGCCCCACTCTCCTGCCTCCTGACCCCAGCAACCCAGGCTCCACTGCTTCCTTCCCCCCTAAGTTGTGTGAATAAGTAACTGTAACTTCTGTTTCCATCACTAGATGACATTGGGTAATAACAGACAGGATGGCAGTGAGGCGCTTCCCCAGACTGACCTGGGGCAGGAAACTGCAGTTGCCACTCTCTGGGTTGGGGGTGGGGCACCAAATAGATGCACCTGTGACCCCTGGTGGGTGGAGAGTAGCCTGCACTGTCCCGCGTGGGTGGCCCTTGGCCCAGGATCATCACTTGGTATTGGGCCCCAGGCATGGCTGGCCAGCTGCCTACTTGTCGCAGCCCAACATCTGGCAGTGGGCCAACTGATGAGCAGGTGAATCCTGGGCCACCGTCTTGTCTGGTTTTTTTACCCATTTTTTTATTGCAGCAAAGCCAAGCAGGAGGTCTCTCTTTGATACTCCTTCTTGGATGTTTTGTTCTTTCTGTAGCTCTGAGCTGAGAATTATGTTGTGTTAATAAAATGGCTGCCTTAACTGCTGTCCCTAAGTGCCTGAGTGCCTTTCATGACAAGTAACCTGCGCCCAGCTTCCAACCCCCTTCCCTGGCCTGGCAGTCCTGCCTGATGGGCTGAACTCTCCCCCTCCCTGCCCTGACAGTGCTCTGACCCAGCAACCGTGAACTGCTCCAATGATTACTCATTTTGCTCTGCCAACCCCCACCCCGGTGGTCCCAGTCTTCTCCATGGACCTTCTCTCTTGCGTGCTTTTAGATGGACAGCACCCATGGGTCTGCTTTGCCTCATACTCGGCCATCCATCTAAAGGCGGGCCACCAGATGTGCAGGCAGAGCAGAAGTGGAGCAGGTAGCACCTGCTCCGCTCCAGTCCTGCTAGTGGTGCTCCGGAACATTCCAGAGCACCGCCAGTGGAGCGGGCCACCCAAACCTGGGGCACCAGCCGGAAGTGGAGCTGCAGTCCGTCTACTTGCAAATGAACAATGTCGCTCTACTCCTGGCCAGGGGTTGCCCCGGGCAATGCCATAGAGGTGCAGGCACAGCCTAGAGCGGTGGGCGATCCACATGCAGCTGTATGGTGTGGGGAGGGGCACTGTGTAGGTGGACTTCAGGCCGCGGCAGATGCTGGGCACGTATAAACCCGGCACAGGCGGGGGTGCATGTGGGGGGCGCTGGGCTGGTCATCCCCGGGTCCGTAAAAAGACGTCCATTGATGCATTGTTAATGCCTCTGCACAGCTGCCCTGCAGTTGGTCTTTGAGAAAGAGGGTGGAGCATGGTATGGCCTCACATCCAGTGTCCTGTCCAATTTGGGGATGCTAAGATTGCTACCAAAAATAGAGGCAGTCTAGGAGAACACAGAGATTGTGATCGTAGTGGGGTCTGGTATGATGAGTGTACAAGTGGGTGATATCAGGAGGAAAGGTTTGTCTTCTGTAAGTGTTCTAGACCCATCACCCCCTCATCATCACAGTGTGTGCTGTGTGGTGCTGCCTTCCTCCAATTGGGTCAAAATAAATTGTGAACATTTTCAAGCATTTCACTGAAATTTTGAATATTCAAGGGAATTTTACCAGCTCCCCCTTCCACAGTATTGTATACCCAAGCAGGGTCTAAACACAGCCTGGATCTCATTTTATAAATGCAAAAAATTTCATTTTCTAGCTGCCATCCCAGAGAGCTCAGCCTACGGTGTGAAAATCAAATGATGTTTTTCCCTTCTCAACATGTCATCACCATTAATAAAGAGTGGGCAATCGGCACTTAAAGCAGCTGACTCACTGATGTACGAGGCAAATTAGAACTCACCTCCACTCTTTTCTCAGAGCTGTATTGTCTCAGCACTGGTAATTGTTCATAACTATTTTATTAATAGGAGTCATGACTTGAAGATGCCCAACAGCAGATGAAGTATGTGGGCGAGGAAGAAGTCACCCTTAACACAGTTTGCTGAGTACATCTTTGTTTTTTTTAAATGATTTCACACTACTTTTCTGAAGATTACTTCAGAGAAAAGACAAACATTTCAAACAAAGCACTTGAAACTATACAAGGAGTCCCAGTTTGGCAACGTTCAGCAGACTAAGGCCTGCACGCAGTTCGCGCACACACAGTTGGATTTGAAGCTCTCATCTCCCACGTAGGCACCAGAGTTTAGGAGCCATATTGTCAGATGACCTAAAGACACTTGTTACTTTAGGAAATGTGATCATGTGTCCCCCAATTAGGGTTGCCACCTTTTGCAGTTTGACCCTGAGACTCCCATAAGTCAAAATGGGAGTCTCAGGGTCATACTGCAAAAGGTGGCAACCCTAGTTCCAATAGGTAGATGTTGGGTGCAGAGTAGGGGTGTGCACCAGGCCCCCACGTTGTTTTCGTTTTTCATTTTCGTTTTCATTATTCAAAAATGTCGTTTTTGTTATCGCTATTAACGACAATATTATTTTTGTTGTCGTTATCGTGTTTGTTATCATTTTTGGTATTGTTTTTTATTTCACTTTTATCAGTATCGGCATCATTTTTGTTATCGGTATCGATATTCGGTATCACTATTGATATCATTATTGATATTGGTACCATATCAAACAAATATTTTATTTTTGGTATTGGTATCATTATTGATTCCTGTGCATAACTAATATTTATCTAAATCTAAGAGAGACAGGAAGGGGAAAGAAAAACTATTATCTAATCAATTATCTATATAACTATTCTAATCTAATCTATGTCTATAATATATACCTATATCTAATCTATACTACCTATCTCTATATAATGTACAGGGGGGAGAAGGGCAGGGAAAGGGAGAAGGTAAAATGTAGGGTGTGAGGAAGGAAACATATTGGTGGGAATACCTAATAAATAAATAAATAAATAAATAAAATAATACAATGAGGGCTAGGGAGGATTTTTTATGTGCAAGCACCACAGTTCTGTAAATGCAACCTGACAAGCAGAGCTCTCACACAAAGGAGAGAAAAACACCCTGGCCCTTCCATTATAAAGGGTTGCAGTCCCCTCCGCCAGAGCCCCTCTGATTGGTTGTGGGAGGCAGCAGGCATTGAGCAATCACAGGAACCCATAAGACTGCTGGGGCCTTCTTCTGCTGCTCATTGGCCAGGGATACATCCATCAGATACCGCTGAGCTGCTCACCCTTCCCAACACAGGCACAGTTCAAGAGTTCAACCCTGTTAAGACTCCGAGATGTCTGCTCCCTCCTCCCCTCTCTACATTTTCCCTCCAAAATCCAACTGCCACAGCACTAATAATAACATCAGTGATAACCACATTGTCGTTTTTGTTTCTTGTTATCGTTTTTGTTGTTTTCGTTATCGTTTTTGGTATAGTTTTTGATATCGATATCAGTTTTGATATCGTTATCATTATCAGTATCGTTACCATTATCGGTATTCTCGGTTGTCATTTTTGGTAGTCTCGGTTGTCATTATTGTTGTCGTTATTCTCGGTTGTCATTTTCATTATTGCAGTAACAAAAATGAAAACGACAATTTTCTTTATCGTTATTGCAGTAACAAAAATGACACGCACACCCCAAGAAATTATGAAGATCTGGTCCCCGAAATGACTACTGAATATTTTTGAAAAACTCATCTGTTCAAGTCACTTACTTACTACAGAGGATCTATTCACAGCAGTTAGAACTACCATCTTTGCCCTTCTCCCACACTGCCCCCTCTGCCTGGATCTCCCTCCCTGAACACACATAATTTGTCCCCTCCTTCCCAATTGTCACATCCCTGCTAAAAATTTCTTTCCTCCGTCAGGCTTTCTCTAGTTCCTCACCACCACAGGCTGCTGCTCACTAGTGCTCCCTCTACTGTCCTTTCATTCAGGAATAAATCCCTGCCTTTTCCTATTTTGCCCTTTCCCTTTTCTCCTCTCCCTTGTCTATCAGAGATTGTAAGCCTCTTGGGGCAGAGACCTGTCTCTAATTTAGTAGCAAGAATGTTGCTGGTGTTTTATAAATAATAATAATAATAAATTATTATTATTTATTAATTCTTAATAATACTTGTGCTGGTAATCAACACCCATTTGAGTCTATTCACTTGAGACTTGTGTGTACACTGACTGCTAGCTTGTGCATAATCTTCTGAAGGATCATGGTGGCCATATTATTTGCAAGATAGGGCATTACACTGTGAAACATAGGAAATTGCTAGAGAATTCTAGACTCAGTTTCCGTTAATTACATATCGCCATATTTGCTATGGATTTTTAAGCAGAATTCCCTATTGAAATCCAGGGTGAAATAATCTTCAATAATAAATTATAGTCTGGAGGATTAGATCATTCATCTAATGATGAAAGGGTTTAGCCTTGTGCTGGGAAAGATTTCCATGTGCGCTCCCACTCTTCAGTCAGACTGCAGCTCCCATCTAATCTAGTTTATAAATAAGTCTCTAATAAATATTGTACTTCATTGTGCCTGCCATCTAATCTCAAAACACTTCACAAGCAATAAAGCGCTAACATTCAAAGAGACACAGGTCAGTATGTCTCAATCAGCTTTAAAAAGGGGATATTTCGGACCCAATTTTCAGAGGTGCTGAGCACACTCAAACACCAGTATTCCAGGGCACTTGTGGGTGCTGAGAAATCATGCCTTGTAGCCTCAGTGCAGCAAAATAATTAAGTACACAGCTAACTCTGAACATATTTGTCCCACTGAATGCAAGGAGGCTACACAGATGCTTAGGGCTAGGCACATGTTTAAGTTAGTTACATGTTTTTTAGTACCTTGCTGAAGTAAAGCCTAATGCATGGTCACATAGAATGGTATTGCAGAAAATAAAAGAAGTCAGGACTCCTGAAGTCTTGCCCCACCACTACATCAGAGTCATTCTTAATTATGCTTAATTTTGTGGAGGAGCTTGTTCTACAAAACTAGAACCAGTTCTACAAAGCCAAGTGGGCTGCAGCCTACTGGCATGGCTGATATTAAAAAATGAGTGAAGTCTGATCCATGTGTGTAGAGACCAGCCCATAAACAAATCTGCCTCTCCTCTAACACCGCGCCAAGCTGAGAGTGTTTGATGCTAGACTGTGCCAGTAAGTGTATGCATTTGGTTGCCAGTAGGTTTGCTGGTTCCTGGGTTTTTCCTCATTTTCAGCAGGAAAGAAAATTCTTCCCCAATCTTGTCAGATTCTATTTAAGACCATTTAAGACCATTCAAGACAATTCAAGATCATTAATAAACACTAATAAAATAATTTAAAATAGGGGAAGGAAAAGGGGAACCAAACCTGGAGCTCCCTATGCTGGGGGCCCCATGATGCAGCATAGTAAGCTCATAATAGTTTATCTGTCCCTGGCAGGTGTTAGTCCCATTGAAGTCAATGGAAATCATGCTTATACTATCTGCTTAGAAGATCATATTGAATGAAGTATAAAACATAACTCCATCCCTGCAAAAGCAACAGTAGGAGAAGCACAATCCTGTAGTTGCAGAGAGTTATTATATTACATTTAGGATAACCACCCTCCGGATCTCTAGATTTTGATGCATTGTCTCTGGATGAATTTAGCTCCTCTTTCACCAGGTTATCCAGGTGTGACTGGGATTTTGAGGTGCCCAGGGCCGGCCTTAGGATATACGGGGTCCAGGGTGGGGAAGAAAGGCGGGGCCCTTTTCTTCCGCTGGCAGATTTGCTGTCGCCAGCCACTGAGCCTAGGGGTGCTCTCAGGCCCAGTCTGGGAGTGGCACACTACCCGGGCCTCAGCTTGGGGATGGGTGGAGGGGCACTCCCCTCTGCCCATCCCCAAGCCTGAGCGGCCATTGAATCACTTAGCTGATCCGTCGCCACCTCCGGCCTGGGCCCCGCACCTTGCTTTGAGTTTTTGGTTAACTTTCATTGTTGGTCCTTTAGCTATTGTATAGCCTTAACCTAAGTTCACAAAGATAACCTCTATTACCTATGTGGGCTGATTGTCCTGGGTCTTGAGGTTTTACAATGTTAATTTCCTGGATAAGGTTCAAGTATACTGAGCAAACTCCCCATACAATAAGTTTCCCTCTGGCTTATACAATCAGTGGTTAATACAAACCTCTTTGACATCATGACTGTTCCCATGTTACCCGAAGGTCTCACAATGTACATTATTGCTGGGTTCATAACTTCCCATGACACCAGGGATTTGAATATTTTCAGGAAGGGCAGGGCCATATCAAAAGGACTTTCCTGCCCCTTTTCTGACATGGCTCTGCCCCGTGTGAAGCATCGTATCATCACAATGCTCGAAGGGAGTGTGGCCAGTGGCCCCATCAGAAAGGGGAGGGAGAACCCCTTTCTCCTGTCCCTTTTGGGTCGCAGTTTCTAAGAAGGTGGCAAACCTAATCACAGGATGGAGATGGGGGAGCAACATTCAACACAATGTTGTAAAGCAAGGGGCACTCTTGCTGAGTAATTGAAAGATCATTTGCGTCCTTGTTAGTTTGTTTAATAGTGCTACGTTTACTGACTGGTGCCTGGTCTGTACCCAATATGAGCTTATTACATTTCTCTCCACTGAGAAAATTGTTATTTTCTAATTTCTTTCCCCTGAATGTTGTCCATGCCCATTTGATTCAGCATGCAAGGAAAAAAAGTATTTTGTCCAAAAGTTTCTGTTTCACTGCAATTTCTTGGATTAAGAGTAAAAAGAAGAACAGGGCCAAAAGAGTTACTGAATGGTCTAATTCAGATTATTTCAGAGTTTTCTCTTTTCATATCTTTACACTTTCTATTGCGTTTCCATTGAACCTGATTAGCTCTGAGCATAAGCAGAACTGGTAAGTCAACAGAGAAAAAAGCACCCACCCATCCTATTCAACTGATTTCTGTGTCCACAGGACTAAAAGAGATAATTGTTTTCCCTTCAAACTCACTGGAAAACAGGCCTCATTAAACTCATTGCTGGGAGGAGGGGATATCGGAATGTTAACTGGCTTCTCTGTGCAAGCTTTGAAGGGACTTATGTAACATGGAAAACATTTAAAGGCCACAATCCTCAAACCACTTACTCTGGAGTTGTTCCACATATTTCAATGGGACTACTCCAGATAAGTGATTTGAGGACTGCAGCCATAGGTGCAGAATTAGGATGGTGAATAAACCTACTTTCATTTTGATCCTTTACTTCAATCAACTACAAAATGTATTTTAGAAGAAAATCAGTGTTTAAGTGCAAAGTAGTGCACATGCGGGGGGGAGGGGAAATCGTAACTGTACACAGCCTGTGTTGGGTTCTAATTTAAGTGTTGCCACTCAGGAAAGTGATCTTGGAATGCCTGTGGGTAGATTGAAAGCATCAGCTCACTGTTCAGCAGAGGTCAAAAGGCAAACAAAGTGTTGGGAATTGTTAGGAAAAGAGAGGAAAATGAAACAAAAAATTCCACTATAATCACAATGTGTATGATGCACCCACACCTTGAAAATACTGTGTACAAATTTTAAGTTAGTAGCAGGTTAGGCTAGATCAAAGGAATTATCAATAAAATATGTAAACCTGAAGGAACTGTATTGTGAAGAGGGCATGGTCCCATGCCCTGTTTGGGTGCTTTCATACGTGACCCTCACTCCAGGCAGAATTTGGCCCGGACACTGAACAAACGTGATGGCAGGCTGGGCTGGGGAGGATGAGAGTCCACATGGACCCACCCCCGTGCCAGGAGTGGCCCGCTCCCCCTCTGACGGGTGGCCACGGTAGCCGATGAGGCCGCCATGGCTGCCTGGAACTGCTGCGGACCTGGGTAAGTGCAAGTGGTGCACACGTGGTGGCTCACTTTACCCTGATTCGGAGTCCTTTGCACAGGCCATGGCAGTGCTTAGCTTGGGTTGTTCCTCAGGGATGATCCCAAGGAACTGCCCGGGCTAAGTGCCACCATGGCCTGTGCAAACCCAGGTTCTGGCCTGGGCCAACATCTGGCAGTTGATTCAGCAGTAACGAGAGCACGAATTTCCACACTTTTCCAAGCGTGAAAGCCCATGCTCTCATCACGTCTGAAAACACCTTTTGGTGTGTGTTGTTTGTTTGTTTTTTGCAAATCATGGGCAAAAAATTAAAATGGCCTCTATGCTGAGAACCTCCTAAATTAAATTTTCAAGTAAGGGACAGGAAAGGATCTTATTCTTTAGCCAAAGGATTTACAGCCTCAAAAAAAGATTTTTAAATAAGAGAAGGAGCAAAAGCTTAAAGCTGATTCATCAGTTCCACAGTCATTGCCCGGTACAGATACCAATGCAAAAACCTTATTTTGACTGTCGCATAGGATAATTTCATTTCCATTTTAGCTTAGACCTCATCAACCAGCTCTTTAAGGTGGGAGAAAGCAAAAACAGCCCAAAACTCTGTTCCTTTAAGAATGTGACATTTATTTTTCATGGACCGGGTAGGAAGTGAGGATACTATCCTTTAATGTCACATGATCAGTGACGAAATCCTATCAACCTCAAATCATCCATCGATCATTGGGGTATCCTTGTACTGTGGGTTCCTTTCCACCATGACAGGATATCTCCTTCCGGAACCATTTTGCCTTTTCATTAAGGGTTGCATTAATATAAAATAAACCTTATGTTTTGTTTTATTTCACATACACCTGCCCACATTATATCGATCTAAAAATATTATTTCATCATAAAACCCTCTGTAGGAGCCCATATATTACCAGGGCCTCCAAACCCTTACTACCAAATACCAGATAGCTTAACAGTAGGGCGGCCAGATATGCAAATTTTAGGGACACTTATGAGAAATACAGGTTGCAGGGCTGCATTGGAGCCAATGAAGCCCTGCAACCTGTATTTCTCATGTGTCCTCTAAAATTTGCATATCTGACCACCCTACTTAACAGACAGCTTCTTCCATCTTAATATAAATAAATATTCATCAAGACCCCTAGAGCCCTCCAACAATTGCCTTCCAGTTCTCAAATTGTATGGAAATAAAAAAGGATTTAACAGTGTGCAGTGTAGTCAGAAAGCTAACAAATTTGAGCTTCAGAAAACCAAGGAGTGAGCAGATTCCAAAGACCCTGTAGGACCATATACTACCAGTAGAGCCTTCCTGTTTATAACAAGGGAGTGCCAGTCCAGCCACCTAAAAGATTCCCTCCTCCCCTATGTTCCCAAATTCATCCAGTCAGGGCACCTTCTTGCAAGTCCGTCACTACACAAAGCCCAAGCCCATACAAGGAGGATGTGCAGATAAGGGTTCTTGGTGGCTGCTCCCTTGCCCTGGAGGTTGACCAAAATCCAAGCCTGAGTGTTTTCCAGAGGCACAATGTAGGAAGGTTTTCTTTGGCCAGGTCTTTAGTAGGTGGTTATAGGGTCTGGGGGAATGATTTTAATGGGAATTTTAT
This sequence comes from Sphenodon punctatus, assembly GCA_003113815.1. NCBI lineage: Eukaryota > Metazoa > Chordata > Lepidosauria > Sphenodontia > Sphenodontidae > Sphenodon > Sphenodon punctatus. Next base: position 836,683 of record QEPC01008826.1, read on the forward strand.
AGAGTGTATATTTTTATATATTTTTGTATATTTCATACTTATTTGTTTGTATTTTATTATGTAAACCACCCTGAGCTTTTGGGGAAAGATGGTTAAAAATCCAAATCTTTTCTGATCTCCTCCACTGCAAACCTGTGTGACACAGGGAGAGAAGCAATGGGTAATGCTGATGCACCTATATGGACAGTAATTAAACCAAATTGTATTGGATAATGGCTTAGAGCTGCTTGTGTCTGCAGTTGTGTTCAGTTCAAGAATTCAGAGATTGATTGCTTAAATTTGAGCTTTTATTCTGCACCGTCAGCTTTCTCCTCTGCCACATACTGTACTTGCAGCAAGTTGCCTGGGAGAATTAATTTAGAAGCCAGATATTCTGGATGGTGAACTACACTGCATTCACAGGCCATGCATTTAGCTTTGGTTCTGTCAAGCTGCAATTTTAATGTCTCGGCTGAGAGGGGAGATTATTGTGTTAAATTTGAAAGTCACTACTAAAAACAATTTACATGAGACTGCTTTCCCTTGTAATGTAGTGGTTGTACAATTTGTCATGCAGAGAGCCCATTCTGGCAGGCATGTAAGTGAATGAATAAATTATTAGCACCAAGGGTTTTGTCGGCGCACCCCCCAAAGGAGACACGACACCAGAAAGTTGGATTTAAAATGGCCGCACTCTTTATTCAGATTAGATCTTTTGTCTGAATTGTAATGATGGGGGCAATTCACTCAAGCGAATTGGGTCCAGCACCCATAACCAAACACATAAACATAACTCAGGGATTGGCTCGATATCCCATCAGGTACCAATCCCTCTTAACTGTTCTAAACATCTCCCCCTCCCAATGCCGAGGTCATGGGAGGGGGACCAGGGCCCATGTGGGCTGGAGGAAGGAGGATAGTGCCCTCAAGCCGGGGACAGTATGTGTCCCTACGGCCCTCGCCATCACTTCTCCCAAGGGGTTAACTCCGCTGCTTACCATACCCTGCCATTGCGGCTGGGATCCCCCCTCATCTCTTATGGAGATGCCCCAATCAAAATTCTAACCTACCTAACTCAGGTGCTGGACCCCTGCCACCTAGGGGCTGCCAGGACCTCCTGGACAGGCCCAACCCCCCACCTACATAATACTAACAAGAACTTCTCTCCATTTCTCTTTTACAGCCGCCAGGTACCATTCATTCCCCGTGGGGGACAAGTGCACCCCATCTACCCTATATAGATCCACCATCTTATGCATGATGGCTTGATGGGGGATCATCGTCCCACCCACTTCCTTCAGCCATCTCCCTATCTCCTTGTTGACTGTCCTCCTGGTCTTGTCAATCTTGTGTGGTGGCACCCCTGGGCCCCAGGATATCCTCTCCACCCAGTCGTTCCACAGAATAGTCACCCCGGGGAACATGTACTTAATTGACCAAATGTTGCTTCTTATTTCCTTCAACATTTGGACCCCTCTTATTTCCACTAAATCGTTCTTGCCCAAGTGGATAACTAATATATACGGCTTGGCCCCTTTCTCTCTGCTCAGGGTGGGAATCAACTGACGCCAACACATGCCTCCCTGGCCCATCCACCTGATCTGTGCATAAGCCAATAAACCCAGTTGCGTCCCCCAATGCGATTTCTCTGCCACCTTGCCGGCCCATCGAACCAGGCTATGACCCACGATCCAGAACTTGTACTTTGGATGACGCCCAGGACCTGGGGAAACAGAAATCGTTACTCATGCTACAGAGACAGGGGGGACCTGACGTATGCCCTGTACGCCCTGCTACGCCACCTGCCTATAACTTGAACATCCTGCTCCCTAAGACCCGCTGACACGGCAAAGCTGGCCGCCCCTATCTGAAATGAGTGAGTCCCGAACAGTCCAACTGGAAGATGGAGGGCTGCGAGGGAAGCCCGCATCACAGACGTCAGTTGGTACCTGGTGAGGGGGCTGCCATCAGCATGATGGAACAGCACGCCAGGGACCAAAGGTCGCACAGACCAGTCCCGTAACAAGGCCCGCACCGGGCATAGCGCCACCGTCCCTGCCCGGGCCAGGTGTACCGTGACTCCTCTACCCCGCAGGTCAGTCTTTGAGTGGCGCAAGCGCAAGGCCACCTCCTGTTCTCTGATGTATACATCCTCTATAGCAAGGGCATGAGCGGCCCTATCCCTGGTCGAATCGGCAACCAACTTGCTCACCCTAAATGTGCCGGAAAAGGCCACTGTGAAGGCAGCTGTGAACAGTTTGGCTTCCCCTTCTGATCAGCAGATGCAGGGCAGGATCCCGCACATGCTCACCAGCAGCTGCAGTGTAATGGGTGGCCTACTGCCTTGCGGAGTGCCCTGTTCTCTGGCCCATGCCTCCAACATGTGCTGAGCGAAAAATCCAGTCGGGGGGGGTGGGGTAGCCTGCTAACTGGCTCATAAAAGCCACTGCTGCAAGCTTAACACTAATAGTGCCTACCGCAGAGCCCTGTTGTCTGATAGCCAGCATGAACTTAAGGACCTGAGGTTCTGGGATAGGAAAACTCATATGCCAACCCTGGGATAAGCGATAGCCCTGAAATTAATTGAAGGCCCTTTGGTACACGGCTCTGGTTCGCGGCACCAAGGATCCCTGTACGGTGTTATAGATATAGGTCTACGATCCAAGGTTCCACGCCCACTGGGGTAAGGGCTCCAGGTCCTGCCTGGCTCCAGGTGCGGGTGAGCGAAACCAATCTATCTGGAAGCAAGATATGGCATCAGCCACTCCGTTGTTAACCCTGGGTACATGCCGAGCCTTGAATATGATGTTATTGCGCAGGCACACTAGCACAAAAGCCCTGATTAATCCCATGACCCTGGCCAAGAGTGATGATTGGGCATTGACTATATGGACTACGGCCTGGTTATCACACCGAAAAGTCACTGTGTGGTTGGTGAAATCGCCTGTCCAGAGGTGGACGGCCAATACTATTGGGAAGAGCTCCAGAAATGTCAAATCCGTAATCACTCCCTGTTCCACCCACTCCGTGGGCCAAGGGGCCCCACACCACCGATCCCTGAATATCAGACTGAAACCCATCCCCCCAGTGGCATCTGAGTGGACCTGCAGTTCAGCTTCCACTAGGAGTTCCTCCCACCACAACCTCACTCCGTTGAAGTCCGCCAGGAAAGAAGACCAGATGTCTAGATCGTCCTTCATATCCTAGGTGACTCGTATGTGGTAATGTGGCTGAGGTGAGCCAGCCAGCTTGGCATACAATCGTGACAAGAAGGCTCTGCCAGGGGCCACCACCCTACATGCAAAATTCAAGCTACCAGTTAAGGATTGGAGCTGTCTCACCATGACCTTATGGGCCAACATACAACCGGCGATTTTTGATCGTAAATCAGTTAATTTGTCATCTGGGAGCCGGGACACCCCTTTTATTGTGTCAAGTTCTATCCCCAAATACTGTAGGGTGGTGGCCGGGCCCACTGACCTCTCAGGCGCCAAAGGGATGCCCAAGCTGTCCACCAATTCCTGAAAGGACTCCATTAGCTTCTGGCACTCATCAGTCCCCACGCCCCCTATGAAGAGGAAATCATCCAAATATTTGGTGATGTCCCCTCCATTGGTGCAGCGCCAGATCAGCCACTCTATGAGCATTCTAAAATGCTTGAAGGTCGAACAGGAGATTGAGCATCCCATTGACATAGCCTTGTCAAAGTAGAACTGCCCCTGAAATGTAAGCCCAGCAGGTTGGAAGCTATCCGAATGCAACAGTAGCAAATGGAAAGTGGACTTTACATCGCACTTTGCTAGGAGGGCCCCCAGCCCGTGGCGCTTCACTAGCTCCACGGCTGTGTCAAATGATGTATACCTCACTGTGGCCAGTTCCTTGGGGATGGTGTCATTAACCGACCTCCCTCTTGGGTATGACAGGTGATGTATCATACGGAACTCGCCCAGGGACTTTTGGGGGACTACCCCTAGTGGGGAGACTACCAAGTCAGGAAACGGTGGGGAAGGGAAAGGGCCTGCTATCCTACCCTCAGCACGCTCCTTCTCTATCTTCTGCTTCACTACTGACTCCAGGCCCAAGACCGGTTTTAAGTTGGGCGTGGCTTTGTGCGGGTGCACCTCTCCCGCTGGAATGCAAAACCCCTCCCTGAATCCATTGACTATGCATTCTACCTCCGTTCAGTCTGTGTGAGGTTCAAGGGCCGCCACCAGCCATTCTACTCTAATTGGAGTGTGGGGAAATAAGGAGGAGGGAGAGGGCGAGCGGAGCCCTGGGAAGGGGGGCACACACAGGTACACACACCCACTCGCTCGAGCAATAGGCGACAGCAAGGCTCTGGTGGAAAAACAAGCCCTCAGGTTGGAATAGGGCTACCAGGATGGTGAGTCCCCAGCCTATCTCATCATCGGGCACGGGGGCAATCACAGACCTTAAGCGCTGCCACCTGCTCGCAATCACACAGGGCAACGGGAGGGGCTGGAGGCGTGAGACACTTGGGGGTAGGGGGGTGAGGAGGGTCCCAGGAGGGGGGGAAGGGAGGATAGGACTCAGGCTCAGGGAATACACCCAGGCACCCGTGCTCCCCCCGAGGCCGCCGGAAGACACACTCACCTGAATCACGCTGTTATCCCAAGCACTCACCCACGCCCACTCACACACAGTTCTCACTCGAGTCAGTCACACGCAATACGG
>QEPC01008826.1:855912-867050 GCA_003113815.1 Sphenodon punctatus
CCCCCCCCCCCCCCCGCCCCCATTGTGGCCCACTGAGAAATTCGGGGCACCTCAAGCAGAGCATTTCCTGATGACCGCAGGGGCCAATCCAGGACTTGAGGGATGAGGCGGTCCCGCAGATAGGTCGGGCCTAGGCCGTTTATAGGCAAGCACCAACACCTTGAATTGGGCCTGGAAGACTATAGGCAGTCAGTGCAGCGATTGAAGAACTGGTGTAATATGTTCCCGATGGCCCAGTCTCACCAGGAGATGGGCCGCCGCATTCTGCACCAGCCGCAGTCTCCGAACCTAGCCCCACGTAGAGTGCGTTACAGTAGTCTAGCCTGGAGGTGATGAAAGCATGGATGACAGTGACCAGGTCGGAGTCTGAAACATACGGCCAAAGCCGACGCACCAGATATAATTGATGAAAGGCAGTCCTTGCCACAGCCTCCATCTGAGCATCCAAGCAGAGCTGCGAATCAAGGAGCACCCCCAGACTCCGTACCTGGGGAACCAGTAGAGGACAGACCCCATCAATGATGGGTGCCATCACCCCCACAGCCTTATCCACCAGCTTCACCTCCATCTTGTCGTAATTCAGCCTCAGTCGGTTTTTAAATATTGGTGTTACATTCGCTACCCTCCAATCCTCTGGTACAGTGGCAGATTTAAGTGATAGGTTACAAATTACCAATAATAGTCTATTATTAATAGATCTGCATCTGCAACTTTATCTTTGAGTTCCTTCAGAACTCTGGGATGAATACCATCTGGTCCTGGTGATTTGTTACTATTCAGTTTGTCAATTTATTCCATAACCACCTCCAGAATCACACTTATTTGGGACAGTTCTTCCGATTCATTGCCTACAGAGACTTGGTCTGACATGGGTATCTATTTGACATCCTCAATGGTGAACACAGAAGCAAAGAATTCATTCAGCTTCTCTGCAATGTCCTTATTCTCCCTGAGTGCCCCTTTCACCTGCTGGTAATCTAGTGGCCCAACTGACTCCCTAGCAGGCTTCTTGCTTCTGGTGTACTTGAAAAAGTTTTTATTATTATTTCTTTGCATTTTCAGCAAGTCGTTCCTCAAATTCCCTCTTTGCCTGTCTTATTAACATTTTACATCTTATTTGGCAATGCTTATGCTCTTTCCTATTTTCTTCATTAGGACTAGTTTTCCATTTTTTAAAGGGCACCTTTTTGGCTCTAATAGTCTCCTTCACCTCTGCATTTAGCCACACTGGCAGATGTTTGGTCCTCTTGCTACCTATTTTTATTTGCGGAATACACTTTGTGCCCACACCACCCGTATGAACAGACAGAGACATGCTCTTGGGTAAAAAACGCTTTGGCCGCAACTTTATTACAATATATTTATACATACATAAACAGACAACAATAGTAAAGAACCTGTGTGCATAATAGCGGGGAGGAACCATGCTATATAAAGCAGGTAAGGGGAGCTGAGCTACATCTCGCCCCCCTGCCCAGGTGAATCGACACTTTGAATTCACCCTCCCCTTGGGTCAGGCCGGGTTTGCAGCCCCAAAACCAGCCGTTCCGAGCCTGGTCTGGGGCCCCCGGCCTTAAGACCCCCCCGCTCCCTGTGTGGTAATGGGGTACAAGCGCGACCCCTCAGCTCATAGAGAGCCTTACCATAGCATGGTTCCTACCCCACTAACCACCATGAAAAGGGGGGAGGCAACTTGCTACTCCACCCCTTTCCCTTACACAGGTACCCTGAAATGCAAATGAAGGACAGCCCTCAAGTCCTCCAACCAGAGCATGTTCCCCTGGACCGATAAATGCACACCATCCCATTGGAAGAGGCCTGTGTCCCGGCTCATGATCCACTCATGGTGCACCACCTGTCCCCCCAAGCGCTCAATAAATGCCCACATGGCCCTGTTGATTTTTCGCTTGGCATGCTCTATCTTGCCTGCCATCATGGTATACCGCCAGAACCTATGGGCAAGCAAATCTGACCACCAAATGAGTGCTTGAGGCCACCGATCCACCAAGTCGAGATGCTATCCTTCATTGTGCCGGTGAGCTCCCATGAGCTGCGCAATCCGAGATCATTTTCGCCCAGATGGCTGATCAGGATGGCAGGCGGCCCGAACCATTCGGCCCTGCGGAGGAACGAAGGCATCAGGTGCTCCCAGCGCATGCCACTGCACCCAAACCAGTAGAGACAGGCATGTAAGAAGCCCGCCTGGCCCCAAGCCTGTTGTCATTCTGGCGGTGTTGCAAAACCTGGCTGTTCGCCCAGGCCTTTGGGGGGGGAGGGGGGGGGAGGTTAGGGTTGTTTTTTTCTCCCCTACCCTGTTTTATTGTTTTAATGTTGAAATTGTTTCCCAGGGCCCTGTTTTAAAAGTATTTAACTTTTGATTGTTTTAAAACTGTTTTATAGTGTTTTATATTGTTTATTATTGTTGGAAGCCACCCCGAGCTGTTTTGCAGGAGGGGTGGGGTATAAATGCTTTAAATAAATAAATAAATAAATGTAGCCCACAACCCAGCTGCGTACCAAAGTCAGAATTAGTTGCATGGCATTTGGCCCACCATACTATGCTGTGCCCCCAGATCCATACACTTGGCAACCGATAGCGCCTGCAGATAACAAAACACAACAGTAGTATTATTTACGTGTCGAACCAACTTGGGGGGGGAAGGTCTCACAAAGATGCGATAGGTGCCAGACTGCCATCAGCCTATGGCCATAATCTGCGAGGCAGGCAGACCCCCCGCAGTCACCGTGGAAGCCGCCCCGATTCTGAAAGAGTGCAACCCGTAACCAGCAGGTGACATTCCCAGTGCTGCCAAACCTTTCTGGGGTGGCCCAGTGCAACCTCAATTGCTGACCCCTCCCCCACTGATTGGTCTTAGATCACCGATTTGTGATGGTGATAGTATCAGCGGTGCAAGTTACATCCCCGAACTGCATGGCAATGCCTCTACAATCGCCCTGGGAGGAGGGCACCATTTCACTGATTCGCAATGCCCAAAAAAAAGCAGTTGAAAAAGCTGCCCGGATAAGCAACTCCTCGTAGGGGGACAAGCAAATGTGAGGCAGCGCGGCCAACAAGCGAGCCAGCGTGTCAACTGATACTGGTTCATGGGTATCCCTCTGTGGCCCTGCTCCCTGGCCCAGCCGTCGACAGCCCTGCGAAGCCAATATCTCATGTACAGGTTGGCAACCCCCCATGCCTTGGTGAAAAAGGCGAAAGTCTCTAGGCAACACCGTATGGTGCACAGTGCTAACCCACAGCCACTCAAATGCGCCTCAAACCATTCCACATGACAGGTGGGGATGGGCCATGACTCCTGCAACCCTTGGGTTGAGAGGAAGCTATGGAATTCCCAGAAAGGACACGTAAACTCGCCACGTAGAGTTCGAAACGGTGGCTCTAATGCCCTCATCTATCCTTCACTCCCAAGACTCCACAAGGCCGCCGGCATCACCTCCGCATCGATGCTGGCGCTGGACACCAGGGTACGGAACCACTCCATCTGAAAATGAGATAGGGAATCAGCAATATCATTGTGAACACCGGGCACGTATCTGGCTGAGAAATACATATTAATGGAAAGGCACTTCAGCACAAACCAGAAGACCAAAACCATAACTCTGCTGGATTTACTGCACTGCTTGGTTATTGGACCAGAAACATATGTGGGAGTCCCAGAAGCGATGACCCCAGAGCTCCAAAGCTACCAGGAGCGGGAAGAGCTCAAGGAAAGTTATGTCCCTGATAAAGTCACTGGCCGCCCATTCCGGCAGTCAGCGTTGGGCGTACCAGCTACCCTGAAAAACACCCCAAAGCCGATCCCACCTTCAGCGTCGGATACCACCTGCATGTCGGCCTCTAGTAGCCATAACTCCTGCCACAGAGAAATTCCATTGTAGTTCTGGAGGAACGTAAGCCAGACCAAGAGGTCAGCCCTGATACCTTTAGTTTTACGTACACAGTGGTGGGGGCTGTCAGTCCTGCAGTTGCTCAGCCTAGCCGCACACAGAAAGCCCGGCCCGGGGCTACCACCCTATATGCAAAATTGAGGTGACCAAGTAAAGTTTGTAAGACCCTCAGTGTCACCTTCCTGGTGGCCAAAGTATCTGTGAGCAGCCCCCGCAATGTGGCTAGCTTGTCCGGAGGGAGACTAGATGTGCAAGACACTATCAATTATTATCCCTAAAAAGGAGAGCCATGTCGCAGGACCCTCGGTTTTCTCCTCGGCCAATGGGACGCCCAGTTCGTCCGCAACCATAGCAAACACGTCCATTAAATAGGCGCAGTCCTGGATACCCGCCTGTCCTGAGAAGAGATAATCATTGAGATAGTGCGATATGGAAGGTAAACCAGCCCGGACCCTGACTGCCCACTCCAGCATGGAGCTGAAATGCTCAAATGCCGTGCAGGAAATGGCACAGCCCATGGGCATGGCTTTATCAGAGAAAAACTGGCCATTAAATGAAAAGCACAACAGGTCAAAATCCCTTGGGGATACCAGAGGAGGTGGAAAGCTGACTTTGTCACACTTCCCCAGGGTGCCCCTTTGCCACATGCCCACACGGTATGCACGGCAGCATCAAATGATGTGTACTGTACTGAGCACAGCACGGGGTCAATCCCATCATTAACAGAACTGCCTCTGGGGTAAGACAGATGATGTATCAAACGGAACTCCCCGGGTGCCTTTTTTGGCACTATCCCCAGCGGGGAGCATCGCAAAGGAGAGAATGAGGGGCGTCATATGGACCTGCTACACTTCCAGCAGCTACCTCCTTCCCTATCTTATTCCATACCACTCCCTCCATTCCTCACACAGACTTGAGGTTCTTAGCCATCAGGTTAACCCCTGGGCCCGTGTACAGGATCTCAAAACCATCCAAAAAACCCCACCACAAATAGTCAGCGTCGACCCTATTTGGGTAACGCCACAAAAGAGGGCAGAGAACCTCAAGCCTGATTGGTGTAGGCGCCAGACCCAGCGCCCCACCCAGTTGGTGTGACCCACCACCCCCGAGCCGTTCCTGCTTCAGGCCCCCATTAGCAAACCTCTGCTTCCCTGGCTCAGGACGCCCATTATGGCAGGATGAGGCAGGGTGACCACCTCCGCAGCTGGAGCAGAAATGAGAGTATTTGCACCGGGAACGAAAACACCCCTTCCCATTGTACGCCCAGTATACCTGCTTCCCAGAAGATGCCTTTGAAGGCCCTGGGATCACCACTTCACTCCCCGTGCGGATGCCAGCAACAGGGTGGTGCGGGGCCATAATTTGGGAATGCATATTGTAGTCAATGATGTCCCAGCGGGTGTGGGGGTTAGACGCCGCTCTGCGACAAAACACCTCATCGTATTTGAGCCAGGCTGTCCCCCCAAAATCATCATAGGCCTTCTGGATGGTCGCAGCGTACTGAATTAACTACCAAGCTCTACTCGGGAATTTATATGCCACCATCCCCAGGTAAATATAAAAACAGGCGGACCATTTCTCCCAAGTCCTGGGTACAAATGGCTTCTTGCGCTTTCCCTTTTCCCCTTTGTCAGCCTCTACGCCCCCATCGCCTGGCTCCTCCCCGTGTAACAACATAAAAATGTCGAGAAACTCACCTCTCCATATTTTCTCTTTGGTTGGCAGAGATAAGTGATCGCCAGGCAGTGAGATGGGAATGGTGTAGGTGTGCAAACCCGGACTAAAACTGGGCTGCCCATACGTAGCCTGTGCCTCAGCGCAAACTACAGTTGTGTCCCACACAGGGATAGCTGCATTGGCATCTAACGCCAACACAGTCAATTTTTCCCAGTATAGCACGACACTTGTCCCTCAACCGGCGACCTGGGCCCTGTTGCCATGCCTGTGCCGCTGACCGGCGACCTGGGCCCCAACGCCCGCGCGTCTGGTATTCCCCATACTGGCGATTGCTGGCCCAGCTGCTACGCCAGTATTAACAACCTGCACCAGGACCCCTGGGCCCATGGCCTCCAGTGCCCGCAGTTGCAGGGCCCACTGCTGTGCCGCATTACAAACTTGTGCAGAGCCTCCTGGACCCACAGAGCCCCCCGGGCCCACGGACCACACAGTGCCGATGACTGCGGGACCCGTGGACCCCTCACCTTGGTATATGGGCACGGCCATCATCCTACTTGTCCCTGGTGCATCTGTTGTGGCTGCTTGCGTCCCTCCCTCTGAGCTCCTGATGTCCGCCTTGGGTACGCTCCTCTGGCTCTCAGCATGCTGCATGTCCACCACGGGACCACCCGACCTGCTTCCAGTGGACTGCATTCATTTCTGGTTCCGCCGCCGCTTTGGGAGAGGAGGGGCCCCTGCTGCTTCTCCTGAGCTCTGAGCCTGAACTGTCTGCAGTGCGATGGCTATCATCTACATGACGTCCTGCATGGTGTAACTGGGAGCACTGCCCCTGGCCCCTTCTCACTCCTGTGATGGCAGAAACCCTTGCCTGGGGACGCCCCTTCCCCAGAAGGGGCTGAGATCCTAGTGACCCGGCCAGCCTGGGCCCTAGTGACCCGGCCAGCCTGGGAACCCCTGCCACCACAAGCGGACTTGACAGGCGCCATGATGACCCTACAACTTGTATTGATAAACAAAGAAGAGCTTCAGTTAACGGGCATGGAGGTGAGTATGCTGCCACTTTACTGTGCATGCGGGGATTGAAGGTCCGCACACTCCCAAGCTACGCTTGGAGCGGGTCACCCATCCCATTTTTCCACAGCAGTGTCCTGGGCCCCCCAAGTGGCTTAGACCTGATCCCCCTCCCCCCCAGGGGTGGGTAAAGCAAACCACCATGAGCTTGTACCCCCTTTCCACCGGGCTCCTGCAGAGAGACACTGACTCCCCCCCCCATGAAGGGACTCACATGGCAGGGCCCCCTGCATCCCCATCTCCGTTGGGGGCCCCCAGCATCCCTGGGAGCTCTCCCCAGGGGAAAAGAAGAGACTCTGTTGGGGGCCCCCAGCATCCCCGGGAGCTCTCCCTGGGGGAAAAGAACCCTACAGTGCCTGACCCCGTATTCCACCCCCGCCCCATCTGGGGCGGTGTTAAAGTACAAGTCCAGAGCGCCACCACGCTGCCCGGCAGCAGCGCTCCATGTGCCCCCTCCCCCACATCCTGGAAGTTAAAAGTTAATGTCCTGAGCGCTGCCGCACTGCCCGGCAGCGGTGCTCCATGTGCCCCCCCACCACCACGCTGCCCAGCAGGGGTGCTCCATACAGCCCCCCTTCCTCATCTGGGGGGTTTACAGGTAAAAATCCCTGAGCGCCACCGCGTGTCCGGCAGCAGCGCTCCATGTGCCCTCCCCATTCGGGGGTAAAAATAAATTGCCGAGCGCTGCCGCTCTGCCCAGCAGCGCCCTCCCCCCCAATCCAGGGGTTTCAACTAAAAGGCTTGAGCGCCGCCATGGTGCCTGGCAGCGATGCTCCATGTGCCCCCCCCGCCGCTACGCTGCTCTTCAGCGGTGCTCCATGCGCCCCCCCCCTGTCTGGGGGGTAAATTTAAGTTGCCGAGCATTGCCACTCTGCCCAGCAGCAGCACTCCATGCACCCCTCCCATCCGGGGGTTTCAAGTAAAAGGCTTGAGCGCCGCCATGGTGCCTGGCAGCGGAGCTCCATGCGGGCCCCCCTGTCGCCGCCCCCTCCCCATCCAGGGGTCTTGAGTAAAAAGCTTGAGCGCCACCACAGTGCCCAGTGGCAGCGGTCCATGCGGTCCCCCCCCCAATCCGGGGGGATTGATAAGCGCCTCCATGTGGGCCCAACAGAACCCCCCACGTGGCAGCAAGAGCTCCCCCGCCCCCCCCCCCCGGAGCTGTATTGATACTCACCTGCGAAGCCCTGGAGCAGCACAGAAAAAACCTCTGTGTGCAGCCCTGTGATTGAGGAGAGAGGAAGAGGCACCTGGCTGCTTCAGGTAAATATACCTGTCTACGCCCCCCCACCCACCAGGTGCCCCTCTCTCCCCCCATTGGCCCGCTGGTGCCACTGCTCAAGGGCAGGCAGTTGGGAGAGCAAAGGAGCCCTTTGCCCAACCCCTGCCCAGCACTCTGTTCGGGAGAGGGCAGGCACAAACTCACACACACACACGCTTAGGGCTGGGGGGGGGTGTCCCTAATCTGCACTTCCAATATGGTGCTCTCTGCCAGGCTGCTGCTCCTCTGGTCCTGATTGTGGCTTGCTGTTCCCTACTCTTCTCTGGCCAGCATGCTGGTCAACTGAGTTGGGAACTTCCCTCCTCGGCATTTTATTAGGTGGGGCAGGAGGAGGCCTGTGCGCACACCCCAATGGGTCCCCAGTTACAGAAATATATTGCACCTTAGAACGTAGTAATAGTTTCAGAGTAATTGATATTGTTTTGTGACACATCAGTTCCAGTTTCTGCCTTGTTAAGCACTTTTAAAGTTGCTTCTGTGTGCTATACTTCTAGCAGCACTGGGAAGTGTAGGTTTATTCATCTTTACAGCCACAGTTGGGAACAAAAAATGGTTCCAGATTTCACATTTGATCCATGGTAAAATTTCAGCAGTAATTGCAGATGTAATGTCATGAGTCATTTTTGAAAACACCCCCCATCTCTCTCCAGCTTTTTTTCTTTGTGTGTGTCTCTATACATTAGTGTATACATTATGCATGTTCCGCATGTACTTTTCCTGCAACTATTACATTTAAAATACAGGGAAATAAACTTTAGTTCAGTGATAACTTTTTTATAAAGAAGTACATTAGCCATTTTTTGTTTCCATTAATGCGCTTGCTCCAAATATATAGAGTCCAATCCATAGCCTGTGGTAGTCATACTGATTGGTAAGGTATCCCGTTGTGATGATCCAATTAGGAGAGGTTTCTGTGATGTTCAAAAGTCTGCTAGAAAACAGATCTTGAGAACTCATTCCTAGATGTGCCAGCTAGAACTAATCATAGCCTAAATGAAATCATAGCCTAAATGACATGCTTTGGCTTTAAAATGCTATAGTCAAACTTACTATGTCCTTGGAAAATGAAGATTTTGCTTTGAAAATGTGTCTCTCTGATTTGGAAAAGTTCTCTGTTTGGGGGATCAGAACTTATAGCTTATAGGGAATTTCCTCCATGCGTGTACCCTCTTGCAGAGTCTGCAAGAGAGGCACCTGCAATCTCAGCTCTTCAGTTAGCAACTTTAGTTTACAGCTCCTCTGTTTACTGCAGGACTCCATCCAGGGATCTCTCTGGCAGTGGACTCAGTCCTTGCAAACTCATAGGGAATTAACAAACAAGATGATAGCCCCCTGGAGTCCAGTTTGGTCTGTGTAGCCTCCACTCACATGTTTAGCATATAAAGCCTAATAAATGGGCAGCCCCTTGCATGCATTTCTTATGCGTCCAGGCAGCCCCCACTCAGCCCCCATTCACAAGTTTAGCATGACAAGCCTAATACATGGGTAGGCATTCTTTCCCGCCACACTCCACCCATACCCCCTCAGTATCCCACCCCCTATGATGACTCATAGCCATGGAAAACCATGGGAAGAAGAAGGAGCACCAGCTGTTTCCTTCTTTTGGGCTATGACTAGGGGAGGCATTCCAGTGCCTGTTATTTCTGTCCACCTACGGAGGAGCATACCTGGGTTTATACCTGCCTGCACTTGGCAGCTGGAAATAACCATTTCCTATGCACATAATGCGGATTATTGAGCAAATCACATAGGCCCTTTTCACACAATCTAACACTGATAACGTGGGTGTTACATTTTATTATACACGTTGCAGGCCTGCAGGTATGCTCTATGGATGCCCTGCAACATGTACAATAAAATGTAACACCCATTTTTTCAGTGTTAGTGTCTGTGTGAAAAGGACCATAATTTATTGAGCAACTATAGTGGAAACTGAAAAAAGTAAAAAATTGAAATTGAAAGCAATCAGTCTTTGCATGTTGTCAGCCTGATTTTTCACATAAATGGCTCACAGAGATGTACTGGCAGGTAGCAGCACACAGTTTCATTCGAGTCTCAGTCACCGTGGTGTTGCAAATCCCTCTCGGTTTGCATAAAACCCCAGTCAAACATGCGCCTATTGTACACCCTCTCTAGCATCTTCTGCATTACCATACAGTTGGGGCGGAAAACATCCCCGCTTGCAAGGGCACTCTGCACTTAGACGTATGTAAGTTGTCATATGTAAGAATGTTGATCTTTCAACAATTTCTTAATTGTTCATAATAAAATATTAATGATTAAATCACAAGTTTTAATTTTTCTTATTGTAAAAGGTAACAAAACTTTCCCCTAAACTGCCAAATCTTAATTATATTTGTTTCCGTGTGCGTACCACTTTCCTCACTCATTTACCTAGCGGGGCTACCTCCTAGAGGAAAGTGCCTGCCCAGGTGTCTCCCCATCTGAGACACCTTGGTTATTCCACTGATTCTCTGCTTGTCCAAAGCTCATGTAGAGCAGCAAGCTCTCTTTCAGTAGGTTCGCATTCCCTGTACCCCAAGTCACTTGTTTCCCAAAGAAAATCCATCTCCACCGTCCTGTCGAGGCACTCCTGGTGGCTCCATAGGTATCTTCTTGCTGTCATCAGGGCAGGAATGAGGAAAAACTGCACGGAAGGTCCAGCCTCCATTAGTGACTGCCCTACTTCTGGTAGTGCAAAAATACCCAGAAAAGTTGCGATCTTGATCACATCTCACTCTTCCATCTCATCCGACGCTCCCATACTGTTGAACTTGGAACTACAGCAGGGTTTCATGGTGTTTGTACTCCATCATGCATATATAGAACCCCATTGTGTACATGTGCCACCCTATGAGCGTAAATGCTGCCTCAGAGGATAGGTCTGACAGTTCTTTTTGTACATCGGGACTAACACAAATGTCAGCATAGGTCAGGGTATACATCACTCCCCAACTTCTCTGGTCACTATACCCCAGATGGCCACAGCACCCACAGACCAAAGCCAAAACCATTTGGCTTTTCCAGGCAAACAATTCACAACAGTAGCCTTCTGTGCTGTTATGGCCCCCCATGCTTGTTGCAAGCAAAAACTGTTACTTTCAAAAGATAAGAAAATACATGAGTAACTTATATGGGCAGCTCTGCTCCTACATACCTTCTGAGCACAGTAAATGTCACCGCATTGTGAAGCACCCCCCCCCCT
>QEPC01008826.1:870193-889149 GCA_003113815.1 Sphenodon punctatus
ACCCGATCCCTGGGGGGGGGTGTTTAACACCCCCCCAACCCCCCAGGGATCACCCCTACTACAAGTTGACAGTGCTGTACCTTCCTTTGTATTTCAGCGGAGCTCCGGGTGCGGCGGCGGCGGGCGGTCCGGAGGCCTCAGCGCTGTGGCTGCCGGCATCAGAGACACTCTAGGCCTTCCGGGGAACAAGCTTTTATGGCAAATTTAAAACTGCATCATGGAATCATCATTTTCCCATTAATCCATGTTTAAAGCAGTCTCACACCTTTTTCTGTATGATCAGATATATGCAGATTTGATGGCATTCCATTTGGTGAAAAGGGTGGCAAGTAGGTGGGGAGGAAGGACAGGATGGAGGGAAAGAGGACATGAGAGAGAGAGAGAGAGAGAGAGAGAGAGAGAGAGTATCCCAAATATTGGCAAATCATGAGTCAAGGCCTAAAAACTAATAGTCTAGCAGATAAATCATGTGATTTTTAAAAAGGTAAAAAGTTGGTGGTTTTTCTAGCCAAGCAACAAAAGGCCACATGTTCAACTTGGCAGCCTTTCTCTGACTCTTTCCCCCACCCCACCCCACCCTGAGCCTCCTCCACCACAAGAAAAGGTAAGTGCCAAGTACTTACTTCACCTGCCTGCCAATCTTCCTGAGCATGTGCGTGTGGAGTGGCCGTGTCTCCAGACCTCTACAATGCACTGGCCCACACAGCTGAGCTGGCACAGGGAGGAGGGAGTCATCTAGATGAACAATAAATTCCTAAACCCCACAAGCAAGATGGGAGGAGAGAATTAGGGAGTGGTCAACAATGGAGGATGGGCATTTGATTGCTGGCAGTAAGAAACTGCTTTCGGCTTTTGGGGTGGGCATACTGATACTGGGTAAACTTAGCATGGGCAATGCATTCTATTATAAATGCATTGATTTTGGGCTTGGGTTTTGACTGTGGATAAACCACAAGCTTGACCTACATGAACCATGAAGCTTGTGATTCCTCTGGTTATTTGTCTTTTCATTCCTCAGCCTTTGCTGCACTGCCGTCATGTTTTTAAATTTCTCTCCTCAATCATGAACCGTAGTGATTTATTGTTTTTTTTAAAGAAAAGCTGAGATTCTTGCACTTTCAGCAGCTGAAGCTTTATGAAAACACTTAAGCTGTGAGACTCACAGTCATTTGGGAGAACTGGCAACCTGAAGGGCTAGAAGGAAGTCTTACTAGCAGCCAGTATCTCTCAGGAGTGGGTGGATGATGTGAAAATGGTTGTACTGTTCTTGGAGAAGAAGAAGGGAGTGATAATCTGATGTGAAGGAGGAGCAGGTATTGTGTGAAGCCCCTGCACTTTGCTATATGGGTGAAGAAAGTACCAGCATTCCTTCTTTAAGCACAGGTGAGGAATTCTCTCTCGGTGCTATGGAGCCGGGGAACATGAATCGTTCCCAGATGTAATGATAAACGTGCGAATCCATCCCATGTTGAAATTGATTATGTTATTTGAATACATAGCCTGTTGAACAGATGTTTATGCCTTTGTGGATTGATTGATTGATTGATTGATTGATTGATATTTCTACCCCACCCTATCCCCTAAGGCTCCGGGTGGCTTACATAAAACATTGCATAAAAATAGCAAGCATAAAACAATAAAAGACAGCCACCCATAAAATGATAAAAGACACCCGCCAAGCCATCTCCATCCCAAACCAAAATCTACCCCTGCCTGTTTAAAGACTGGCTGAATAAATACATCTTACACTGCCTTGCCTTCAGAAGATGCACAATGTAGAGATTAGTTGAACCTCCAAGGGAAGGGAGTTCCATAGCAGCCATTGAGAACAAATCTCTGTGAGCCCAGGTCATATAGACCTGGGCCAATTATGGAACTTGCAAAAGGGGTGCTCTTGGCTGATCTTATGGGTCCCAAGGGGACATAAGGAGGAAGGTGGCCCTTTAGATATGTAGGGCCAAGGTAATTGAGGGCTTTATAGGTCAAAACCAGCACCTTGAACTATGCCTGGAACACTATTGGCAGCCAGTGCTGACACTTAAGAAAAGGGGGGGGGGAAATGCGGAGACACAAAATGGCCACTGAACCATTTGTGTCTTTTTCCAAAATGGTGGTGGCAGCGTCATCGCCATTTTGGAAAAGGGAAGCCATTCTGCACATGCGCAAAATGACCACTGTGCATATGGAGACTGGCTACCCTTTTCCAAAATGGTAGCAACATTGTCGCTGCCATTTTGGAAAAAGCCACACATGTGCAAAAAAGTACTGCGACCGTTTTTTGCATGCACCGATTTTTGTCTTCAGATTTTAAACCGAATCGTGACAGGCATGTTTGCCATAGTTGCAGTTCGGTACGGCTTAATCTGAATCCCATCTTCCCACCTCTAGTAATAAAGATGGACTGGGTTGTGTGGATAAGTCTGAGATGATATTGCCTGTAGTTTATCTTACTTGTCAATAAACAGGGAGAATCAATCCAGTTCCTTTCATAAATGCAATATTAACACAGAAACATTTTTGGTAAAAAAGCCAAAACATCCAAAACCCTGTGCCATGAAATTAACAGGAACATATGGAGATGGGGGTGAATAAAAATGAAATTAGACTGAGAAAAGGCCTTAAGCTTTTCAGCATATCTAGCTCCCTGAATGAGCTATCAGATGGTGAACACCTGTTCAGTGCCTGGGAACTGTGGGTGTGCTGCCAGGCAAATTCTGTCTGCAGGTGAGCTCTTGATTCTGTAAACTTAGCTGTTGTCTCAAAACAGAACCCATAGTTTCAGGGGGAGGGGAGGGAGAATGATATTAGCTGGTCATAGTTATTTGTAAGACATAAAGTCATTGGCATTTCTGCATTCCCTGTTTCTTTAGAGGAGTTAATTCTGAATGATCAGTTTTGGAAATGAAATCATTAAGAGATGCATTGATAATGGAGAGAAAAAGGTAAAATATTTACTGTGCATTCATTTTACTGCAGCAGATCTCATCTGCAAAACTTCAAGTTTTGCATAGTCCTTCAAAGGAGTGGTTAGCACTAGTTTCCTGCTGTTGGCCCCATGTGTTTGCCTGTGATTATGGGAGGTATTTATAATACTAACCCTTAGCACATATTTAACACCTTGTATCCGAGGAGCTAAAATTGCTTTGCAATGCATTAATTAAAGGAGCTTCGTGATATCTTTGTGAGATAGTTCAGTGCTACTGCATCCATTTGGGATTCTATAGAATAATAGAAACTCAAACTGGAGGCAGAGGAAACCTATTAGTCCAGTTGTTTGATTTCCCCTCTCAATCTGGTGTTATTAATTACAGGACATTTTCTGATACTTCATCCAGTGTTCTCTAAGTGCTGAATGGTGAGTGGCAAGATCTCACTTGCGGGATCGAGCCAGGGTGGGCGGAACTGTTCTTGAGTGGTTTCCCTCATTTCTGGACAGAACTCAGCCTGTGGTAGGGGTGTGCATGTCGTTTTTGTTATTACAATAATGATAATGGAAATTGTCATTTTCATTAATGTTATTGCAATAACAAAAATGATAAATAATAATAATGAAAATAGAAATGAAAACAACATTTCGTTTTTGAAATAAAAGGAAAATACTGAAAAATGTTTTTTTCTGGCTATACCTTTTTTGTTTCTTATTCAATTATGATGAGATTTGGGATGCTTGTACCCCCAATTGAGGGCATTATGTGTAATAATTACTGAAATTATTTGATGAAGAGAACTGATTTTACAAGCAATTGAATGTTGTGATTTTAAGAAAAGCTCCATCACATTCATGGTTACAACTTCTTTGTCTTCAATCCAATTTGCATGAAACCTGTAAATAATATGTCCCTCCAGAAGCTTAACACTCCTGACAATTTTTAGAAAGCTGGGATGAAGGATCCTGATGGTATAAGACATTAACTTGATAATATATTTCCAGCTGTAACATTTTTATATTCCATCCTGTTTACAAGAAAGTTGGCAGAAATATATTACATACCTTCCCTGTCATCTCTGTCAAATTACAGGATGATTCAATAAAGGGGCCCAATTTTATAAACAATTGAAGTTGTCCCCTTGAAGACCATTATTCAGATAAATGTTTTAATGTGTTATATATTACTGGTTTTATTGATGCTGTTAGCCGCTCCAAGCTGCCTGTGGTAGGAGGTGGCGTGGTATAAATTCTTTAATTAATTAATTAATTAATTAAATAAATAAATAAATAAATAAATAAATAGCAGCACATGCAGTGCCAGTCAGAGGCAGGCACCTGGCATGGCAGGGGGAGAGAGGTTGTAGGAGGGAGGATGTGGAGCAACCCAAAAGACTGACATACACATTCACTGGCCAATTAATGCGTTCTTCTAGCTTTACAGGACCAATCATTAGTGGCTTCAGGGGAGGCATAGGGGACGGCCTTCAGGTGGGCATAGAAGGGACATAACTGGGACTTTGGGGATAGCATCCCAACAATCAGGAGACATAGTTTACACATCCAGGCTGGCCAATTATCATCACAATCACATTCTGCAGCACTGTGACAGAAGACATAAGAGACTCTCTATTGGATCTTTCCTAAACAGATGTTTCTGACTTCCCAGTAACAAGTGGGGGAGGGATGTTGGGATGGTCACAGCACAGAATGAGGATATTTGGTAGAGGTGGGACCCCGGGCCCATTACCGGCTACTGGATTTACCGGTTACCGGTTCTCTAAAAACCGGATTCCCGGATTAAATCCGGTATGCCGGTACCGGTTTTATTTCATTGATTTCAATGGGGCGCTGTGTCCCCATTGAAATCAATGAAATNACTCCGAGGCGAGCCCACCCCTCAGCACCAGCTGGGGGGTGGGCTCGCCTCTGAGTCTTTTTTTAAACAAAAATCCAGGCTGGGCAGGGTGGGTGGGGGTTGTCCCCCCTTCCACCCGCGCAGCCTGGACTCGGGGAGGGTTTGTTTTTTTAAACTTTTTTGGTGGGGCTTTAAGTTTTACATTGCAGCCATTTTTAAATGGCTGCAATGTAAATAAATCCGGTACCTGGAATCCGGTACCCGGACCGGATTTACCGGGTCGAATCCGATAATGCTGGTACGCCCGGTACCGGCATTATCGGATACCGGATTTACCGGTTTTCCCGCCCCTAATATTTGGTTGACATTTCTGCTGGCCAATTGGCATCACAAACCGATCTTATACCACAGTGACACGTAAGAGAATCCCTGGCATAGGCTCCTTCTCTGCATAAGCTGTGCAGGCATATAAAATTTGGACCTCTTATCACATCTTTCTTATATTTGGCAGAGATGATAATGAAAATGTGATATAGATCCCTGCCAAATTTCATGTACACTGGTTGAACTACAAAGATGTTAGAGTCAGACATACATATATAAGTTAATTGCTTATACCACCAGGACCCTTTATCCAATCCTTCTGAAAGTTTTCAGAGATAGTAAATATGGGAAGGGGTATAAACTTGACAAGTTTCATCTACATTAAATGTGAGGCAAAGAAGTTACACATAAGAATGTATATGAAGAGTTCTGCAAAATAAATTAATTCAACTGCTTCTAAACTTGGATTCCTTTATCCAGTCTTTTTGGAATTTGGTACAAATAATGCCTTCCATTGGAGGTATAATCACTCCACGTTTCAGCCAAATATAGTGAAAAAGTTACAGCCATAAATGTGTTTTCCATTGAAACCAATGGAAAACGAAAGCAAAAATAAAAACAACAATTTGATATTTATGAAAACAAAAACGACAATTTGATACTTATGAAAACAAAAATGACAGATTTAAATAATGAAAACAAAGAAACAAAAATGAAAATGACATGGGCCCCTGGTGCACATCTCTAGCCTGTGGTCCTGGGGGACTTTTTTCGTCTTCCTGGGGTCTCACCTGTGGAGTCCCACAAGGTTCCATTCTGTCCCCTCTCCTGTTCAATGTATGCCTTTGGGCGAGGTCGTGAAGGGATCTGGTGTTCGGTGTCATAAGTATGCTGACGACACCCAACTTTAATTCTCATTTTCAGCTGATCCAAGCCCGGCAGTCTCAGTGCTTATACGGTGTCAGGCAGCTGTAGGGAACTGGATGAGAGTGAGCTGCCTGAAGCTGAATCCTGACAAGACAGAGGTGCTGTTGGTGGGCGGGGGTGGGGGACTGAAGGTGGGGGAGACCCCGTCATTGACCTGGTCCCTCAGGTTCGTAGTCTGGGAGTGCTCCTCGATTCGCAACTCTGCCTGGATGCTCAGGTGGCAGCTCTGGTGAGGAGCATGTTTCATCAGTTGCAGCCTTCATCACCTCAAGATTGGACTATTGCAACATGCTCTATGGTGATGGTTTAGAGGCTGCAGCTAGTGCAGAATGCAAAAGCCCATCTCCTGACAGGAACGGGCCGCTGTGAGCATATTACACCGGTGCTTTGTTCCCTGCACTGGCTGCCAATAGTCTTCCAGGCCCAATTCAAGGTGCTGGTTCTTACCTATAAAGCCCTATATGGTCTGGGCCCCACCTACCTGTGGGATTGTCTCACCCCCTGGGTCGGCCCCTGTGGTCGACTGGGAGTGCTCTCCTCGAAGTCTCCCATGTGTGTTGGGTGGCGATGATTGGGAGGGCATTCTCAGTGGCTGCTCCAGGGCTGTGGAACTCTCTCCCGGTGGATGTCCGCTTGTCCCCGGATCTTCCCTCCTTTCAAAGGAAATGTAAGACCCGGCTGTTTTGGCTCAACACTCAAAATCAGAACTTCAGAGGAGTTCACCTCACAGCTGGGCAAAATGATAGATTGTCAATTTTGATCATGTGCTACATGGAAAAGTACTTCCTTTTGTTTGTTTTAATCCTGAATCCCATTTAATTTCATCAGGGCTGATCCCAAACCCCGCAGATCTCCTGTGCGAGTGTGCAGACGCATGAATCCCGCACTGCAGAATGTGCCTGCCGTAGGGATCTGCATGGCTTGCACGCAGCTGTGCGCGGGGTCCACAAGGTTTAGGATCAGCCCCATCAACTGTCCCCTAGTTCTAGAATTATGAGAAAGGGTAAATACTAGCTCCCAATATACTTTCTCTGCAGTACTGATGATTCTTTAAACCTCTAAAATATCCTGTTGCAGTCTTCTTTTCTAAGGCCATTTTAGACGGACCCACCTGGGAGGCAGGACCGTGTGTGCTGGTGAGTTGGGGGGGTGGGACTTCAGATGGTGGGGGATGGGTATGCTGTCAGTGTGTGCCCACACCCATGCACTGCCCATTCATGGCCCCGCATGGAGCAATGGGGGGAAACCACTGTTTCTCCGTGCGGGGGCATGGGTTGGTGGTGCGTGGGTCACTGGAGCGTGCCTCTACCCACACCACCTTCAGATGGGCGCCCAGGTCTGTGGGGTATAGTTGGACCTGGGTGGGCACATCATGCTTGAAAATGGCCTAAGTTGAAAACCCCAAATATTTGGAGCCTCTCCTTGTATGGAAACTGTTGCATATCCATTATCATTACTGTTGCCTTTCTCTGTACCTTTTCCTGTTCGGCCATGACCTCTTTTGAGAAGGGGTGACCAGAACTGCAAGCATATGGCATGGGCACAATTTTCTGTTTTAGTTACTCTACCTTTACCAGCAATTCTTAATGTTTTGATTTTTTTGGGCCACTGCTGTACATTGAGTTAGTGTTTTTGGTGAACTCTCCACAACGGGTGTTTTTAGATGGATGCGGAGTCTGACCTCCCCCAGAGCTGCTCCAGGGGTTCACCCCATTTCCTTTGCTTCCAGGCCCACCTGGGTCTGTAACAGATGGCCCGGTGGATTCCTCAGACCACGGGTCACATGCACGGCACGCCCCCCCCTGCGTGCGCACGCGCGCGCGCGCACACACACACGTGCGCACACACACACACACACACACACGCACACACACACACACCCCATAGAGTTGCAGGTGCTCACCCAATGCTCTAGGCTGGTGCCCGCAACTCCATACTATTGAATCAGGGAAAAGTTGGCAAGGTGTGGAGCTCCACCATGGGTCCACCCAACAGACAGACAGCAGTTCCATGTTTGGCTATTGCCTCGGGTCAGTGGCCAGCCTGCTCTGTGTGGCATATTCTGGAATGTTCTGGAGCACCACTGGCTGGGCTGCCGTGGAGCAGCCACAGCCTGCTCTGCTTTGAACCTCTGGTGAGCGGCTTTACATGGACCAGTCAACCTGAGGGTGAAGTTGGCTGGCATGGGCAGAAGCAGATTCGCAGTCCATCTTTTTACACCCATTGACTCCCAAGCTCCCTTTTTCCTGAGTGGAGCAGTTAATTTAGAGCCCCATAATGGGTGTGAATTGTCAGGATTATTTTTTCAAATGTTCATTGCATTGATTCACGGCTGCCCAGTCACCCATTTTGATGAGATCATTGTAACTAACTCTTTGAAGTTTGCTTTTAACTTAATGATCTTGAATAATTTTATTTATTTATTTACGGAATTTATATCCCGCTCTATCCCATCACAGGCAGCCCAGAGTGGCTAACATTTTGGGTGCTGATATACATGACACTGGCCCAGCAGGCCCACTTGGGCCAGTGTCATTCTCCACACGTTTGATCTGATCCCACTAGTTGTGGGCCTTGTACAAAACCCTGTCCGGGGTAGTTGCCAGGCTGAAAATGTGGTCCCGGATCAAAGCAGGTCCCAAGTCTGCACCCAGCTACTTCCCTGATTGGCCAGAAAACTGGGTGGGAACATTTGTTTCTGGATCTGGCTCCTCACAGTTTGAGTGGTTCCCATGGCACCCAGCCATGGTTGCCTGTAATAGGTAGCCATGTCTGTCGGTCATGGCAGGGGGTGGGGCGATGAGAGCAGTGCAGACCACATGGTCAGGTGTCTGCATGTTCCTCCCTGCCCCCCTCCTCATCCAGGGGATACATTCCCATAGCTGGAGCTGACCTGGCTGGGGGAAGCCCTCCCGTCCCCTGGGTCACATGCCGTCCAATCTGGACGTCTATTAACACCCTTTGTATCATCTGCAAACTTTGTCACCACACTTTGCACTTTTTTATTCAGCTCATTAATGAATATATTAAAAAGCACTAATCCCAGTACAGATATCAGGGGCACCTCACTCTTTGCTTCTCTCCATGATGAAAACTGACCATTTATTCCTACCAAGAACTAGGGGTGTGCATGTCATTTTCGTTCTTACCATAACGATAATGAAAATTGTAATTTTTGTTATGGTTATTGCAATAACAAAAATGACAAATAATAATAATAAAAATAAAAATGAAAATGACATTTTGTTTGTTAAATAAAGGGAAAAACTGAAAAACATATTTCCAGCTATAACTTTTTTTTTCCTTATTCAATTCTAATGAAACTTGTACCTCCAATGGAGGGCACTATGTGAACCACATATGTTAACCACTATGTGAACCACTATTGGAAAAGATTAGATAAAGTAATCTGATTTTAGAAACAATTGAACGTTGTGATTTTAAGAAAAACTCCATGCACATTCACGGCTACAACCTTTTTATCTTCCATCCAATTTGCATGACACCTGTGAACAGAATGTCCCTCCACAAGCTCAACACTCCTGCCAATCTTCAGAAAGATTGAATAAAGGGTCCTGATGTTATAAGACATTAACTTGAAAATACATTTCCAGCTATAACATTTTTCTATTCCATCCTGTTTACAAGATATTTGGCAAGAATGTAGCACATACCTTCCTTGTCATTTCTGCCAAAGTACAGGACAATTTGATAAAGGGACCCAATTTTATAAGCAATTGAAGTTGTTACCTTGAAAACCTTTATTCAGATAAATAGCAGCACATATGCAGTGCCAGTCAGAGGCAGGCACCTGGAATGGCAGGGGGAGGGAGACTGTAGGAGGGAGGATGTGGAGCAACCCAAAAGACTGACATACACATTCACTGACCAATTGCTGCATGCTTCTAGCTTTACAGAACCAATCATTAGTGGCTTTGAGGGGGGCATAGAGGGCGGCCCTCAGGTGGGCATAGAAGGGACTTTGAGGATAGCATCCCATCAGGAGACATAGTTTACACATTCAGCCTGGCCAATTATCATCACAATCACATACTGCAGCACTGAGACAGAGGACATAAGAGAATCTCTATTGGCTCTTTCCTAAACAGATGCTTCTGACTTCCCAGTAACAAGTGGGGGAGAGATGTTGGGATGGTCACAGCACAGCATGAGGATATTTGGTTGACATTTCTGCAGGCCAATTGGCATCACAAACTACAGTGACACATAAGAGAATCCCTGGCATAGGCTCCTTCTCTGCATAAGTTGTTCAGGCATATAAAATTGGGACCCTTTATCACATCTTTCTGATATTTGGCAAAGATAATCATGATAGTGTGATATAGATTCCTGCCAAATTTTATGAACACTGGTTGGACTATAAAGATGTTACAGTCAGACATACATGTATAGGTTAATTGCTTATACCACCATGACCCTTTATCCAATCCTTCTGAAAGTTTTCAGAGATAGTAAATATTGGAAAGGGTATAAACTTGCCACGTTTCATCTACAGTAAATGTGAGGCAAAGAAGTTACACCTAAGAATGTATATGAAGATTTTTGCAAAATAAACTAATTCAACTGCTTCTAAAATTGGATTCCTTTATCCAATCCTTTTGGAATTTGATGCACATAATGTCTTCCATTGGAGGTATAATCACTTCATGTTTCAGCTAAATATAGTGAAAAGCAAAAATGTTACAGCAGAAAATGTGTTTTCCATTTAAACCAATGGAAAACAAAAACAAAAGCAGAAACGAAAACGACAATTTGATATTTATGAAAACGAAAACGACAGATTTAAATAACAAAAATGAAAACGAAAATGACATGGGCCCCTGGTGCACACCTCTACCAAGAACCTCTTTTGAATACACCGGTGTTACCACTCTATGAACTGGATGGAGAATGGAGTATATGAGTCAGACCATTTAAACTTGCATATGTGAAGCTAAGCACAGCAGAGGGTCTGGACTAGTATCTCAAGGACTTATACTTTGAATACATGATTGTAAACACGTATGGTAGGAGTGAACTCTTCTGTCCTGTCCTGCTTTTTTTTCTTATTTCTTCCTTGTTTGTGCAACCATGTGTACACAACTGTGAAATATTTTATCTGCACATTCTGTTTCCTGCCTTCCATGTCTTAAAAAAATTCAATTAAAAGAACTCAAAAAATGGAGAAAAAACTCAGAGAGGTTTATTTTCCTATTTAATTATTTGGGATGGATATTTTATAAGAGCCGTGCATACTGATACTTCCCTACAAGTTAGGTAGGGTTTTGGCTCCCTGACAGACTCAGTGCCAGTAAACAAGGATGTCTCTTGGCTCCCTCTTTATTTAATTTATATATAAATGATATTGGGGCACAGTTACAAGATCCAGTATCTGTGACGCAATCTACTTTATCACTGTTATTATATGCAGACAATGCTGCTTTGTTATCTCGGTCTCAGTTTGGTTTACGGAGGCTGATGGATGGGTTCCATGAATTTGGGCTCCATTGTGTTAAGGAGACTTTAATAGTGAACTTCACTAAAACTAAGGTTCTAGTAGTGGGGAAAACCTATACTACTCATAGATGGTATATGAATAAGCAACCTATTGAGGAAGTCTGCCAGTTTAAATACCTTGCCATGACTTTTTCCACTTACCCCTCCTGGGGTGCACGCTAAAGAGCAGCGTGCTTTCAAAACCAAAACAACCTGTAAGGGGATCATGAGGGGTTTTTTGGTCTAAAAGAAGGAGATTATTTCTCCCAGACTTCAAATTGTATAGAACCAAAGTTCCTCCTCAACTATTATATGGGGTCCTAGTATGGGGATTATCTTTACTTTATGCATTGGAGACGGGTCAAAATGCCTTTCTGAGAACCGTGTTAGGAGCACCAATAGGATCCCTGCAGTCTTATTGACAACAGAAACAGGATTCCGCCCAGTGGCATCAGTGGTGAAGGAGGCTATTGCCAAATTCTGGCTCAAACTGAAATTTTCAACTACTAGGACCCTTCCCTTATCGGCCTTGGGAGAATCTACTAGTTGGCACTTGGGATTTAGACTTAACTGCTATATTTTCAACTTTAGGGTTTTCGAAACGCTACCTTGTTTCCCTATCATATGAAAGAACTCAGGAAGAGGTTCTTCTAACTAAAATTATGGACCAGGAGTTACAGAAGGAAAGGGAAGCTATTATGACACAGAAAGTAGTAAGTTGGTATTGGGTTTTTCCTAGATCTCATAAAGTTGCTTCCTATTTGGCTAATCCCAATCCACGGGAGCGAAGAGTGGCTTTCCTTTTGGCAAGGCTAAACCTTCTGTGGTAGTAGAAGGCAGATATGTTGGCATTCCCATACCAGGATAGGCTCTGCAGATTCTGTAATCAAAAGGAAGTTGAATCATTAGGACATATATTGTTGGTCTGTCCATTTTATGTACTTGAGAAGTACTTGGGGGACGTTTTGTCCAAATTGCAAGCTAATTCACATCAAGAGACTATGATCTCGTGTGTTTTGTGCTAAATTACATGCTCTTGTTTTGTATCTGTTTGTTTTAAATTGCCATGACCTTATGCTAGTGCAAATAAACTTGTTTTGATTTGATTTGGGATGGAATTTTCAAAAGTGCTCAGTGCTTGTCACAAAAGACAATGGGAGCTGAGCATTCTAAATTTTGTCTAAAATTGGTTTAAATTTTGACTGCTTTTGCAAAGCTTAACTTATGTTTACACATATGCTTAAAGCTTCCTTGTCTCTGAAATGGCATGCACAGAGACATATCTAAGGTGTGCAAAGACCTATCAAATTACTATGAGCAGCTTTGATTGGATGCATAGCATGTTAGACTGCAAACAAATTCCATTTTTCAGGCAACGTGTTATCCTGCTGTAAAAATTGCAGTACTTGATGCTTTTGCTAATATTAGCAGATTTGTGGCTATTTATTCTTTATGACACAAGTATCACTTTTTAATCACTTATCAGTTTTCAGAAGAGCCTTTGAAAAGGATAGTCTAAATGAAGATGCTTCTTGCTCTGCGCTGGAAATAATTGACCAATTTTCCAAAGGAACAAGACAGCAAGCCAATAAAGTTTGAGTGTTCTTTGTCTGCCTCTCTAAACTCAGTTTAGCTGCTGCCTGTTGCAGAACTCAGGACTTCCAGGACAAATCCATAGCCAATGAAAGTAGATTCTGTGCCACCAAAGCCGATTAGCTAAGCCCTTTACATTTATTGACGGCAGCATTTCCATGTTGAAGATAAGACTCGTGATAAGACTACTCTGGTGATAAGACTTGAACTGACTGGATCTGCGTACTGTCAATACACATCAGAGTTAAGCACAGGGCAGCAATTCCAATGCAAGTGTTTTATCTCAGCAACTTGCAGTGTGTTATCATTATTGATGGAGTAGCTCAGACTGCTTGCCGTTTAATATTCATATCTTAATGAATTACAAGGTTAAAAAAGGGCAGATGATGTTTTAGATTTTATTACAATGCCCTTGTTTCAAACTATTAATGGAGAGCTCTTTAACCAGCGTTATACTGTATTCTCAATTCTGATGACAATCCTCTTTCACTCATAAAAGATGTTCTGGCTGAATATCAGTGTTTCAGCTGTATTCTTTTTGCCAATTGGTGCAGAACCTGGGAGCCAACATGTTCTAGTTACTTGTGCAGTAGCTTCTCTTTACTTTCTGTGGTCTTCTTTATTTGCCTGTCCCCTGACATCCAGACATGAGTTCATCACTGTTTTGGGCTGTGACTAAGTATTATTCAGGACAGCCATGCCGTGAAGAGTTCCTAGAGAAAGGGTAGTACTTGTTTTCATCATGAATCTGATGATGACTGTCTTTAATGTAACATCTGTCTTGTACTACGGTGGGCAAACAGTCTCCTGTGAAAAAAACACCTGTATTATCTCTCCATGTGTTGGATGGAGAGTGAACCATACGATATAATCAGACACCATCTTGCTTCCATAGCCAAGCTTGGTGTGTCTCCATGATATTCCAGAAAACCAAGGTGCAGCTTTGGAGTCCTTTATTACTGCTCTGGTAGGGAGCAGGTCCCGGGGGACATAAGAGAGAATTCTCCAGCAAAGGCTGTCTGAGTATGGCAGTCCTTATGTAGAGACAGGGCATAGGGGGACTGGCCAGAGAGCTATATTCTACAGCCTTTCCAGCCAGAAAAAAAATCCTACTGGAATCTACAGGAGTCTGCTACAAGTTAGAACAGTCTTTTTGCTTCTCTAAATTTTGCCATAGGGCATATAAGACACAGAATAGGCACAATATAGCTTAAATCCAGCTTTGTTTCCACTCATCCACCATAGGGCTGAAATGAGTATCATGCTGAATATCATATTTGATGATTTTGCCCAATTCAGACCAAACCATATCTGCTGAAATGGATAACAACTGCTATTTTGGGTACATTTTTGCCAGATATTTGTTTCAGGGTTTTGAATAATTTTTTTCTGTTAGTCAGTTGTTTGGATATTCAGATATTCAGTTCTTCAGTTACTTTATTTTGGGTGTGCACATTAAAAAAAAATGAAGTAACCAAGTAACTGATTAACTGAATATCTGAACAATTGAATAACCATTAAACAAAAATCCAAAAACCAGGCAAATATTTGTTTCAGTTGTGGCTATCCAAAAGTGCAAATAATATCCACCAATAAAAAAACCCACTCTTCCTTTCATCCCTAACTCATCATTATTTTGGCCTTAGTCAGTCCTTTTGAACTATTATGTGCCAACTGCTGCTGGAACTGGTAGATGACGTCAGGGTGGAAAATCCTAGGAGCAATGTTGCAGCAGATAGAACTGGTGGTTAAAGAGGCTTCTCTCCTTCTTACCTCTGGGCCAGTATTAATCCAATGCCCTTCCATAGTTTATGGGGTTACTGTAGAGCTGCATAGTTCTGGCTTTTGAAAAGCATTTAAAACTAACATTCTAACCATTTGTGGTAATTTAATTGGACAAGTCATGGCAATTATGAAAGAGCGGAAATACTAACCTTAGTACCGCGGCAATATTCTTCTTGGTTAACCTCAGTTAACCTCAGTTAACCAAAGTACTTGTTTATCAAAAACAAGGCCACATCCCCTGATGTGATTCTACATTCTACAGTCCCTTGCTTATCCAAACCCACATTTGTCCTTATTATTTTTATTTGCCCTATCCCATTCAAGTAAACTGTGTTTACAGTGTAACTCTCTAAAATTTCCTCTCTGTTTCAGGTGGGTAGGTATGACACTCATAGGAACATAGAATTTAGGGCTGGAATGGTCTTTAAAGATCGTCTTGTCCATCCCTTTGCCCTTTAACAACACCACTTATATCTACACCAACCTTACCAGACACTTAACATATTTTTAGAAACTTCCAATGAAGGCAGTTTCTAAAAATGTCCACTTTCCCTGGGTAATTTGTTCATGTCTCCCTGCAGTCTTTTCTTCCCTAGGCTAAACATGCACACTTCCTTCAACCTTTTCTCATAGGCCCATATGTCAGATACTTTATTGTCTTTCTTCACGCCCTCTAAACCCTCTAAATGAGTTCTGAGTGGAAAAATTACTTCCCAGATCTTGAACATGATGTTTCTGTGACTACAACTCCAAATGGCTCTCTCCCTGACCCCCCCCTTTTTTTTTGCAGCATGACATTATGAGCTTACATTTATGTTGTGATCCATTCGAACCCACAATTCCTTTTGCCCAGCTAATAATCCCTTCAGTATTTGTGTATTTGATTTTTTTCTTTCCTCCATTTAATACTTCACATTTTTGTTAACTGACTTTCTTCTTATTCATTTAAGCTAGTGCTTAAGTAAATGTTTGAAGTGAACTCTTACATTAATTGAATTTGTGGATATGAAGCAAATTTGTTGTCCGGATTCTTATTTGAAGTTTGTGTAAGTTTATAGTGGTTCTTTTAGAAACTCTGCAAATCATTGGGTGAAAACAAGCAAGCCAGCTCCTCGGACCACCTTGGGGAGGACCACTGAGACTGCCAAGGTTGGCAGAGAGGGCAGTTCACATGAGCAACCTCCCCTCCAGTATTATGGGTGCAATACAGGCCCCTCCATGGCACACGTTGGCTGCAGAGCCATCCATGCGGGACAGGATGGTCGGACCCCTGCTGTGCAACAGGATTGGGTCACTGGGTAGTGCTGCTACAAAACAGATGATGGGGGGGCCTGGCCTGGAAGTGTGCCCTCACCCAGCCTGGGTGCACATGC
The DNA here is from genome assembly GCA_003113815.1 of Sphenodon punctatus. Lineage (NCBI taxonomy): Eukaryota > Metazoa > Chordata > Lepidosauria > Sphenodontia > Sphenodontidae > Sphenodon > Sphenodon punctatus. Next base: position 886,476 of record QEPC01008826.1, read on the forward strand.
CAAATGGCTGATTGGGGGTGCTCCACTGAGCCCAATCCTCTGCCCTCGCTGCACAGTGGGGCTGGATTAGTCTGGGTGGCTAGACTTTCAGACAGACTGCATCACTGATGGCCACTGGCCCACACATCCCATAGCAGCCAGCTGCCCACCCCGAGGCTGTAGCGGGCAAACATCTTGCAGTGACCTATCAAATGAGTAGGTGACTCCCGGGCTAATGCATGCTAACGTGGGCTACTATCTCATTTGTTTTCACCCATTGATTGGTTAACCCATGTAACATGGTGTAAAGTAATGAACAATTTGTGCTGAATACATGAAGTAATTAGTGAACTTTGCAAATGTTCACAAATTCAAATTTGGCTATTCATTGACGCACACAAACAAACAAAATAGATTTGCAAATTCAAAGAGTAGTATGCATTTCAGCTCCAATATACCATTTTGATTTCTAATCCTGACCTCCAAAGTGTCTGCAATCCCTTCCAGTGCTGTTTAATCTGAAAATGTGGGAAGCATGCTCTTCATTCCTTTGTTAAAGTCATTGATGAAAATATTGAACGGTACAAACCAGACCTTTGTGGAGCCCCACTTGTTTCCTCCTCCCAGCTACTATTTGAAAACAACTTTGACCAATTGTGCACCCACCTAATAGTAGTGCCATCTAAGCCCATGTTTCCCCACCATGGGAACTGTGTCAAATGCCTTACTAAAATCAAGATCTGTCAATCTGCATCCCCTTCATCCACTAGACCAACCACTTTTTCAAAGAAGAGATGATTGGATGGACACAATTTGTTCTTGACAAATTTGTTTTGGCTTCTTAACACCTCACTTTTCTCTAGGGGCTCACAAATAGAATGTTTTGTGATTTGTTCTAGTAATTCACTAAGGAATTAAATAAGCTAGTTGGTCTGTAGTTCTCTTCATTCCCATTCTTTAAACCCTCCTGCGCCTGAGAAACTGACTGACTAATAACTGTATCAGGGGTCAAAAGGACCCCCATTAATAAATAGCTGAAAAATAATTAATGTGATTGATTTGAAATGGACTCCAGATTAAGAAAAAAATTTGACAGTTTATTAGTATAACAACTGAAAAACAGAAATACCAAACAATCCCCCGTGGTATTGGGGGTCACCATGACCCTCATGTATAGCAGCACAACTAACAAAAATGGTACAAGGGGTATTGTTGTACCCCCTCCAATCCCAGAAAAGGAGAGGAGGAGGCAGCTCAAAAGTCTTGAGTTCACAGTAGGATGGCCAGACATGCCAATTTTAGAGGACATTTATGAAAAATACAGGTTGCAGGGCTTCATTGTTTTCAAGTGAGTTCCAACGCTCACAGTAAATGCAGGGGTCACCAACACCCCTGATGCAGAATGAATAGGTATTTTTCCAACACAAAGCTGCTAATGGCTGTGATAAAAAAAACAGTGTCAAGAGTTCACTCTAAATAGGTCTTAATTGCTGTGTAAAGATAAGGAACAATGGAAGTTGGCAAGTTGATCTTTCACCGGGGGTCAGTGTAATCCCCTAAAGCAGTTTATGGTTATATTTTCCTAAACACACCACCAATGACTTTTGTGAACTCAAACTAAGTGCTACATTTTGTCCTTCACCCTCATTGAGGGTTTTAATTAGGCGAGCAGGTGCTGGGTTAAGTTTCATTTCTTTAAAAGGCACAATGTATTTTAAGAATATATGTGCAAGGGGTCAACATGATCCCCAGTGCAAAGGGCGTATAGTGCTGTCAATGGGGTAGAAAGGACCCCTGATGATGAAATGATAAAAACCTCAATTTTAACAAAAATGGGGAGGGGGGAGTAACATGAAATAACACAGGACAGTTGACCTCACACTTCTTGAGGAATACATGGGGTGGTTCAGACTTGCCAAAACAGTTTTATGATTTTTTTTAGCAGCCTTTGGGGTCATACAGATGCATGAAAACGCTTAAAATAGATTCTGTATTTGCCCTTCTCCAGTGCTCTGGGGCCTCACCTGCCCTCCACAAGGTCTTGAAGATGAATGCCAGTGGATCTGAGATTGCTCTAATCAATTCCTTGAGTACCCAGCTGTGAATTTAGTCAGTCCTTGCTACCTTATAGGGATGGGCAAATGTGGTTCGGAGTTTGGCCTGAACTCAGCCTGTTCAGACAACCGAACCTGAACCCAAGCTGACAGAAATGAACTCTATTCCGAACGCCGAAACAACCGAGCAGTTCGGTCAGTTTGGATTGCGTTCGGGTGAGTTCGGGTTTCAAAAATGTGTCACAGGAAGGCAAAACGTGACAGGGAGGCGGAGGAGCAGACTTCCAGTCATCAGTGGTGGAGAGGCTTGGAGTAGCAGCCAGCCTGCCCAATCACCATCCCATTTTGCCTCAGACCACTGGCTTCGCAGTCTGCAATTGGCCACAGGCTAGGCTGCATGGAGTCAATGGGGCTTGCAGTGAGGCGGGCGCCAAAAGTAACAAAACTCATTGGCCTCCCCCCTTCCCAACACCTTCTGAGCTAGTCACTGTTCCTGACAGCAGGCGTTTCAGAAGGCTCCCTCTCCCAGAAGTTTTTGTTCCTTCCTATTTCTAATCCATTGCCATCCTCCTCCTATTTCACCCATCCAACCCATTTACCTCCATATTATCATTTATTTAGATTATATTAGATAGATTTAG